>VUYV01000848.1:17531-30926 GCA_008711295.1 Anarhynchus alexandrinus | reverse complement strand
CCCCCCCCCCCCCCCCAAAAAAAAATCTGTATTTATGTTAGATCTCCACAGACTAGCATCAAGCAGTGCCTTCCTGGGTTTTGGCTTTTCAGCTAGTACTTCCAGAAAATAAAAGACTGTCAAAACGTAAGCAAATGCAAAGTTATTACACGTAGCTTAAAACCTCAGGAAAGTGTCCCCACATGGTCAGAACAACCCTTGAAACCTGCTGCTAAAGCAAAGTAAATCATGAAGTACGCTGTGAATCCTTCCATCATGATAGTTTTTTTATTATCTGCATAATACTTCCACCATAAACTCTAATAACATAATCCAATAATATGTTATATTAAATATGTAAAATAAATCTAATACTAATAGATTACTATACTTCTATATTTGTACTAACAGATTATAGAGATTACTGGCATATTTATTTCATATTGTTCATATCATATTGACATGTTTGTTGATGACTGACAGAATCTATTTTTCTGCATCTATTACTACTATTAAATGCATTTTACAGCTTCAGCCTTGGACAATTGCAGGCTCTCAAGAACATAATAATATTAAAAATTATCACAAGTGGAAGTCTAAATCCAGCCACATGCGACCTCAGCCCTTTCCCACTGTCAGGGAGTCAGCACCAGGCCTTCAACTGCAAGAGCCAAATAAGGGAAAATCATGGGAAGTACAAACTGGGCAGGAGGAGTGGAAGACACACATTGCTCAGCGTCTTGATGCCTTCCCATTCCAAGCTCTAACGCTACCTGCTGGCCACATGCAGCCAGAATTATTGAAAAGAGAAAACAGCCTGCATCTCAGCTAAGACTCCATTATAAAGATTTAGCTGAAGAGCAAGCGAGTAGCTTTGTTTGCAAGAAAACAGAAACCCAGTGGACGCATTAGAATAACAACTTCTTATTACTCACCTAAATGAAAAAGCAGCATAATCCAGACAGGGACAGAGATTGCTTTTAAGTAACGTTCAGTGCTTATATTCCACTTGAATGAAACCATCAGCAGGTAACCAACTACCAACGTCCATATCTTTAAGAAAGAGATACACACAGGTATGTATATGTACACAAGTACAGTACAGCTATATTTTGATGCATGTGTATATACACACACGCACACACCCCTAACGGCCATATCAAGAGAACTGAAGTCAGGTTCTAATTCTTTAAGAAGCCTATATTTCAGAACTGTCGATTCATTACAGGAGCTTTGCTCCATCTAAAAGAAATATAAAGTTTGTGAGAAGTGGAAGGACGGGCTAGACGTGCCTTTGGTCTGCCTTCAGTATGGTTCTAATGTGGGAGGGTACACATGCTTGCTGGACGCAAACCCTGAACCAAGATGTTTTGGCAGCTGAGACCAAACAATTACTCTGGAACTACTATTGAAAGGTAAGAATCTAAATGAAACAGGGCCACCATCAGCACCAGCAGGGCCACGGGGAGACAGAGCCAGCAGAACACCATTCATTCCAGCACAGAGCAGCTTGCCAGCTCCTCTGTTCCAGTCCAAAGACACAAAGCGAGTTTTTAAGCCAAATATAGCCATTAGGAAGCACAACAAAAATGGCTGTTCCTCAGCACTGTTGGTCCACAAAGCAGTCATGCCTTTGAATGACTTGTGACATATAATTTTTTTATCAAGTATTTAACTAAAAACACTAAAGAGAGAAAAATGTCTGTGAGAACGTATCAAGAAGCAGATGTGGTCATTTCATTTGGCTGTTTGTAACTGCCTTCAACAACTCTGCTCATGAGATAAATCACAGTAGAGAACTCGAATTAAGAATCTTGTGATGAAGAATTTGAGCTTGGAAATGCTGAAAAGAAGAAAGCAGAAATGAGAAGAGGCAACAGGAGGTAAAAAGTTGCTACTCAGCAGAAGATGTGAAATAAAAGAGGTATGAAAACCTGTAAATATAAAAATTCAGTGTTGCACTCAAATAAAAAAAAAAAACCACACCTGACAATTCTGGCCCAAAGTCAACAAACATGGCCTATCCATTACCAGTTAAGGACACCTTCAAATTCACATGTATAAATTCATAAATGCCAAAGAAGTTTAAACAGAACTTCTATTAACAGCATTTGCTGAATCAGATGTCACTGTAAGAAGTAAGAATGCACTGGCAGAGACACAGAACAAGCAATTGGACAGAACACACCAGAACAGCTTTCACCTCTTTGCACTATATGACTCATGCTGAAGAGGCAACAGTCCACGTGAAAAGCAGGTTTATGTGACTACTCCCACATACCTAATGGCATACAGGAAATCTTAATTGTACTGAATTCAGCAGACAAGCAGTGATGGAGCCCATTAACTTCATAGGGAACACTCATACAAACAAGGTAATTGAAAATCGCTTAAGAAATGTAAACAATTGCATACTTTTTTCATACTAATCTTTCTCATCAAAGCTGATCAGTCCATCTTTTCACTGCTATCTATCTCTAGTTTTGCATCAACAGAGCTGCATAATGCTGACAGACAAATGTGGACTCAAGACATGTCTAAAACTAACTCATCTCTTAGACATTAAGACAGAAGTCATAAAATTTTGATCTGGAATGCATGGCATTGCTCCTTTAACAGCATAGGTTTCTAACACAAATTCACTCACAAAGCGTATTACAACACAACTCTAATTGCAAGAGATAGCATCTTCACGCTGAGTTATCCTACTCCCTAACATCAGCCACACAGCATCTTTGAATGATAAATATTCCAGCATCAAGGCAATTTTTCTCTTTAGCTTTTAAATTCAATGATAAATTACAAATAGGAGACTCAGGAATTTCAATAAATTAAATTTTCTGATTAAAAATATGCCAAAAGTAGGAGGCTAACAGGGCATAGGCCTATGTTTAACAGCCAACAAAGCAAAACATGTTGCACTGATCTTAGACATACATGCAGCTGAACTAAAAGCTAGCATTTCGGGGGCTTAGGATTCAATAATTTGTTGTGTTGTAATAAGTTACAGTAATTCATCAATTCTCATCTCTAAAAGCTTAGCAAATGACCCAAGTAAAAATATTTCTTATTTCTATTAAACAGAAAAAAATAGTTTATTTTAAAATTAACAAGTCATCTTGTTTTGGAGATCAAGCAATAACAATTCTGAAGCCCTGTAAAAAAACTATGTAGTCAATTCACTGGTGCAAGATGCTTAATTTCAGTGACAGCATGGAGTAATCAGTTCTTTATCGGTTAATGTTATAACCAAGCACTTCCTTATGCTGCAAGAAATACACTGCATGGGAACTAGGGTAGCCTACTTCTCTAACTTGGATAGCCTGCTTCCAACAATTCATAGCTGAAAGCAACTGACAAAGCAAATTAACTTAAATTGACATGGACTAGGATTTCATCCCATACCAACTTGGCAACAGCCTACCTTCTCCCCCCCTCCCCCCCTTAACCCTTTAAAGGCATGTTATATAACCTTTGCCACTGGTTTTCTGTATGGTCTCCAGAGGTTTTGGCGTCAAGAGCATAAGAATATTAATAGTCACTTTACTATCACATGTCCATCTCAACAACTGACACTATCAAAATGAAGAATAAAAGACACTGCCTACTTTCATTAAAATTAAGCTACTGTAATTATTGCACTGAAACTAGAATGGATACAAATTCCACGCTAAACCAAAACACCATTAAATTTGATTTATAAGAGTATACACGTAATCAGGTAATTAATACACACACTTCAGATAATGCAGAATGCATTAGCTACCATAAACTATTTATGTATCAAGCTGAAGTCAGTTACAGATGCCTAACTTTCACCACGTACTCTTGAGATTTTAAATGCCTATTCAATCACAATTAATATTTACAGGCATGCCCAACTCCCATATATCAGAATTTTAGGATGGTTTAATCCTGTAAGCTTTCCTTCTTCTTACGTCCCTCACTTATCTTCATTGTCTGAGCAGACAGTAAAGACCTCATTTCTCACATCTGCTCTGCATTTCGTAGCTCCCCTCGCAAATTGAACAAAATGTTGTTTTGCCTTTAGACATAAAAAGTAAGACTGCATGCTTCCCTGAATGAATAGCTGTAATATTACAGTGCAACTTCTTGTTTTTCAGTATCCACTTTTGGGTTACAGAGGTAAATTTAAAAGCCCAGATTTAGAGATGCCTAGGCAGGTCTGAAGGGCTTCAGTTCTCTTTAAATTGCCACCTGGAGGCAAAATTACACCATAGAAAGACGCAGCCTTTATGATAAGCTCAAGCATCTGCTTCAGTGTTTTGATTTTTCTTTTACATTTCAGTGTTGGAAAGTCTAGGATTTATCAGCATGGCTGTATCACCAATGTTACTGAAAGTCTGTTTTCAGTTCCAGTTAAAGTCGAGAGAATTTGAAAATCTTAGACACTCTTGGCCTTGGCATCATTTTTAGATGAGAACCAACTCTTTCTTACTACTCTACTCTTGACAACATTTATATTGATCTATATCGAAAAGTAAAACTCTTTATTTACCCAGTTCACTCCCTTTTTTTCCTATCAGCAAGTTAATCTCTAAGGGGGAGGTTTTACAGATGAGCTCATGTAATAGCTCAGCGCTGTTGAAAGCGGCAGTTCATTCTCTCCCACTGGTAGTCAGGCAGTTCCACCTCTTCTGCACACCAGCTTCAACGTTCAGCCAGATAGCTCAAGCTCCCTTAGCCGATAAAAAACCACCCTGAAAAAAACCCAAGAGTTTATAATCTAATTCAGTTGTAGCTAAACAGGCTCACAGAGATAAGACAGGCACCGACAACAGGGCATCTGAAGCGTACGTCAGAGGTGGAATATGCAAGAACAGGTCCTCACTGCTTGCAGAACTGTCTGAACTACTCAGCCTTCCTTGGAATGTTGCCCCAACAATTCAACATCCAGAAGTGAACACATTTCCTACCTGCTTCACGTAAACCACCCTATGGTAAATGCAACAGTGAAGACTGAGTAGAATAACTGAGTAACCAACAGTTACTCCTTTTGATATATGACCTGCCAAACTTCCAAGTTTCCAGTTTTTAACAAGTCAGGACCTACCAAATGGCGTGTCTCAACTCCTTCATTTTCTAGTTGTAGCTCTGCCTTCTCCCTTTGCCATTTCAAAGTCTTGGGTTTTTCCAGGCTGGTCTTTTCCACTTGGAAATCATATGGCAAAGTTTTTTAGGGCTTGTTTTGGTTTGGGATTTTTTTTTTTTTGAGATATTTAGAGCTGTTTGATGCAACTATGGATCCAATTCAAACAGTTTCCCATTTTCCAGTTTGTTTTACAGTTATGACCAAAAAAAAAAGTCCTAACTACCTCACCACTTCCCTTTATTTCCAAATGAAAATTTATTTTTAAATATTAGAGATTTTCATTAGTTTTTCTTAAAATAGGAAATCCTTAAAAACATTGACCAAACATTCACATGGCACTTTTGCAAAATTTTAAAACAGCACTGCACCGAGCGAAGCTCATTGAAGAAGTGATCTTTTAACAGCAGTTCATTATTTCTACCTCTTCCTCCTCGGTGGCGCTGCAGACTGGCAAAGGAAAATGAATGTACCGCAAAAGCTGAGCAAAATACTGTTGGATTTGAAAAACGAAGCAACACAAGGCATTAAATGCATTGCTAAAAGCCAACCTGTTTAACGTTATGAACATCACAGTGTTTATCTGTCTGTTCATTTGAAAGTGGTTTTCTAAACAATAAAAAAGATAGTAAGGAGGCAGGTGAGGAATTATGAAAATGCCATTTTGATTCCAGCTTTCAGAATGAAAATTAATTCCATATGGCTTTACTGTATATTCCACAGTACACAGAATAAAATATCCCACAATGTGCAGCATTTGGCAGAATGAAGAAAGTGTAACTGCCCTTCGCTTAGCATGGAGACAGACTTTGTCAAACAGACACGAAACAAAAAAAAAAAACCCAAACCAACTAATCACACATGCAATACTAGTGCCCACCTCAAAGCAAACTCAACCACCTCTTCCCTTCACTACGGAAGCCGTCGTTTACTTAAGCAGGTAAATGACATCCTCATTTTTTTTTCCTAAGTGAGCACAAGTAAGCATAAACCTGACATTTAGGGCTATTCTTTGTCCTAAGCCCAAAGGACTAGAACAGCTTATCAGCTCTGTTTCTTCTAGAATCCCCAACTGAGATATATATCCATGTATGTTTGACATTAACACACACAGACTGCTAAACCACATGAAACAGAAGCCTGGTGTTTACCGAGACTACCTCTTTTTGAAGGGACAAAAGTATGAACTTGTAACTAGAATCCCAGGGCAGGGAGGAACTGACCATCAAAATCAACACTGCCACACACAAGCTAAAAGTATTTTCAATGTGTCCTGCAACACTTCCTACACTGTGAATTTAAGGAAATCCATCCAAGATATCCAGAAGACTCCAGCTATGGATGCTGAAAATGCTCCTAGTTTAGTTCACTTTCCCTGTCTTAATACAAAAGTTGTTTATCAGAAACTCCATTAATAAAAATGCTGTTCAAAAAATCAAACTTTTCAAGATTCCCTTGTGAAAAGAGGTTTTTCAGAGCACATCAAATTCTCTCCCTGCAGACAGAAGACCGCTCCTCTGGCATGCTTCATGATGACACTTTCACAAGCAACGGCTCCTCAACATACACAACTTCTTCACTTTCTTGCTTTATTATAGAGAACACAGTTAAAATGTTGCTGGACAGTTCCGTAACAAGCATTCCTTTCAGTGGTGACAGAAAAAGAAATATCATTGTGTTCAAATAATACATATGAATATAAAAAAAATAACTAACTTTACATAGCATATATCATTAGGCTCAAGGGTAGCGTCAGCTTAGTGCCTGGTGCTGCAGTTCAGGCATATAAATCTAAAAAAAAGCTCACAAGCCTTTTCCAGAAAAGTATCTCACAGCAGGTTCTCCCAAAACTGAGGCTGAGTGTGGAGGGGAAAAACAAAGGTGGAAGAGAAAACACTATCAACACCTCAGTCTTTCCCTGCCCCTCCCCATTCTGTTTTTAAATAGGCCACATGTGGTCTCTACACAGGTGATCTCTACCAAAGTTGTAGAAACAACCCAAAAACTGTGGTTTTGGTAAGATGCATTTACAGTCAGTACCTGGCTGTATGATTTATAAGTCATGATACCAAATAAAAAAAGATCTATTACAAACAGCAGAATGAATACCTAAGGGCTTTTTCAGGTGTGGGGTTTTTTATGCCAGGCAAGTTTTACAAACCTGCAAGCCTGCTCTAAGAAGAAAGGGAACGAGAAAAAAGACCCAGCCCCCAAAAAACCCAAACCCTATCTGAAACACTCAAAAAATAGGAACTATACGTAACTCAAAAATGAGAACTGTGTTCTCCTCATTTATAGTTATTCCAACATTATAGTCAAATTTAACCCTTTCCTTTGCTAGAAGAGAAATTGCCCCATCAGGTGAACTTGACAAAACATAGATGCTTTTTCACCTCCACAGGTGGTATTCAACAACACCATGGAAGCAAAGTACCTTGGAACCTGTGACCCAAAATGTTTGCCAAGAGGCATGTTTGAGACTTTCAGTCTGCAAGGGTTACTTCAGGGACTGCTGACATCTAGTGCCAACACAAATGGATGTTTTCCTGGTGGATGGATGCCTTTGATAGCTTCCCTGACAGGGAGCAGCAATCAACTGGCCAAAACAGACACCACCTGATTTGACAATATTCCAATGCAGTGGCCATGGCAAACAGTTTTTCCAGATTTGCCGAGCACTGTAGTGAGGAAAGGGCTGATTAGGTCCTCTAACTGCATGCTAACCACTAGAACCTAATGAATTGTACCTAGTACAGTCAGCGATATAAAAATACACTGACACACACGAGTACACAGTTCTGACCCTGACCAATAACTTGTGACAAACCAAGGAAGAAAGACTGGCTATCGGAGAAAGATTTTGACAGCTCTGTAACCAAGTTCACTTCAGAGAATTCTGCCAATTATGATTATATCAGATTTAATTTACTAAGATGAATTTCATTGTCAATGTAGAGCAGCTGTATAATTTATTTCATCTGCCGGAATCTACAAACTAACTGTTTTCTAAACAAGTATGAGCATGTGAACCCTGCTGGANAAAAAAAAAAAAAAAAAAGAATACACAACCAATAGCTGGCATTCCCTGTACATTACTCTAAGTGCAAAATGTCCTGGTTTGAGGTGAAACATAACCAATTTTCAGTATTTTTACTTTTCAGTTAAGTCTCTTCTACCTCTGACATTAAAGGCGTATTCTTCAGACAGTGCCAGCTTCTAGCATATAAGGTCTGATGTTTATGGTTAATACCGAGGAATAGCACACAGAGAGGCTCTTGCTTCTATTCATTGCTATAACAAGCAAGGCCAGCTAACTTTGTTATTTGTCCCGTTGGAGGGTCGGAAGCAGAAAAGCATAGAGGGGTCCCACCTGCGGGGAGGAGCAGACAGGACAGGTGACCCCAAACTGACCAACAGGGTATTCCATCCCATCTGCCTCATGCTCAGTATAAAAGCTGAGGGATCAAAGCATCGACCTCTTTCTTCAATGGCTGACGTCCGAGGAGGACTCTGTCTATTCGTCTGCCTGTGATCCCGATCTGTGTATTCCTGAAGCCAGTTCCTGAGTTCAGCTCCTGTCCACTGCTGAGTCCAGTCTGGGACTTTCCCAACGCCTGACAGTGATGTGAACATCATCCTGGGAGCTCGATACTGGTTTTGTACATATTGTATGTATTTCATTATTTTCTTATTGATATTATCTTTTCTTTTTGTTATTAATGTTTCATTTCAGTAGTTTAGTTTCTTTTCTACTCATAATTCTTTCTCTCTCTCATTCTTCTCTCACTTGGGAGAGAAGTTAGAGAGTATCTGTCATTCATTTTAGTAGCCAGTCCAGCCCAAACCATGACACAGGCTAAAGTACTTTGAATTCTTGCCACAAAGCAAAAGAATTTCCCATACTTTATATACAGTGTTGGATACAAGCATCCTTCCTACAAAACCAGGAAAACAAGGTAGTCCAAGATTTGTCTTCAGAAAGTATGCTAACAGCAAGGGTAACCATGCTGAAATTGCCATAGCACACAAATGTGTAAGGGCATACTCAGTCCACTATGGGACAAACTCCCCTCCTTTTTATAAGAAAAAAATAAAGAAAAATATTCCCCTTCCCTATGTAACTGAAGTTCATGTAAAATGCAAGTGTTCTACGTAAGACTTCTGCAAACAACCCATACAGAAGGTTGGAGTCAGAGCAAGCAACTCATCTGGAATTTATAACCAGCTCCTAGCTTTAAGGCCTAGCAGCCTACTATATTTCTTCAGCAAGCTGCTTCGAAGATGAGGTAGGAACTACAAAGCATGAAGGGAAAGAAAAGGAGACAGTGGGAACAAGATCTTGGACTTGTTCTTCGAATGCAGTGTTTTGCCTGTCAAACACGCCTACCATGGAGGTATCCAGGATTCCTAATTCCTAAATTGCAGGTGTGACTTAAGAACAGCAGACAGGAATACAGCCATTTGCAAACATTCACTCATCAACACCACAAACAGCTTTCCCAAATTTGAGGACAACAGTGACAGCAGTGCAAGAAAGCTCTGTAACATACTGGTGCCAAGATACAGTTTACTACGTCATTACCACATGCAATTGCTGCATTTGGAGAACATTTTTTTCTGAAACTGAAGAGAATTTCTGTCTCTGTATCATGGCTTAGTAGATACCATAAAAATACCTTTAGTTAGAGAATATCAAATTGGTATCCCCAAAACCCATCACTGTTCTCAATCAAATCCTAACGATAGGCATCCTCTCACTTCTCTAGCACAACAGAGGGAATCAGAAAGGGAGAAGACAACCATGCATGTTCTTCTCTGTAAGCAGCAGGGCCATCCAGGTGGGGCGAAGCTCCAAATAAGAACAAATACACTGTACACCTTTGCAGCCCAAGGCAGATGGGTTGGTGGCTGAAGCACAGACATTCAAAGTTCACAAGATGAAAATTACCATAAACAAATGTACCATGCTAATCAGATACTGGTTTCACACTTAAAACAAGCCAGGCTTGCTCATTTCTTTTATGCTTTTAATAAATGATTTGTATATCATATTCTTGGCAAGAAAGTATTCCTTGCTGTCCAAGGGGAAAATGTACTTATTTTAACTACATTGTTCTGTATCAAAATATTTCAAAACACAAATCTAGATTGGCTTAGTGGGTTGCTAAAAGAAACAGCGCAAGAAATTAAATTACCGTTACATTTGCTTATCACATAGAGTATCTACAAACAAAAATAGTTGTAATCTTCATGCCAGATAAGATACAGAAGGAACCATAGAGGACTCAGATCCCAGAGAAGAACAGTACAATGGAGCAAACTGACTTGTAATACCCAAAATTCCTGTGCAGCTAAGAAGTGGGCTGTACCCATGCAAACATAGTGCCGCAATATAACATGGCAATTAAACACCTTTAAAACGCTTAACTGAAGTTACAGCAGATACTATTAACTGATCCAGCTCAAGGGTCCTCAGCTGCCTGGATAAAATTAAGTTATCCTGCTACAGCTCTGAGATAATACCAATCAGGTAACAGCAAAATTCAAAAAACTGCACTAGGAAAACACTGTAAGTGTATAGATGATGCCAGGCTGAGTTGAAGTTGTTTATGAAGGGACGCCCACAGTTTCTTTCTCATACAGGGCCCCAGAAAAAGACATAGGCAGCTTGCTCAGAAAGCCACTGCAACTGGTTTGCTTAAAGAAGTCCATAGTCAAGTTATTTTGACATGAACCCAAAAACTTTCCAAGGAACTCAAGAGTTCTGGGAGTTTCCTATCTTTTGCCCAGATAAAGACTCACAGCACTTCAATGCACCCAAGCATCACGTCAGAAACACCAGTGCAAAACAAAAGTATCAGACACTGCTACACAAATTTGCACTAAGCATGCACAGACATCCAGCAGTGCATTACAACCATAATTACAAGGTTAAATCAGTGCAACTTCCTTTAGTACCTTACACTCACCCAGTATAAGTACAGCTTAATTAACCAAGTTTGAATAAAGGACTGGACTTGGCCAAGTCGGTTAGTATAGCTGTATCATTGATTTGTTAAAAATAAAACAGGCAGGTGAATGCAAAGGAAAGTCTTAGGTTTATCAAGTAAATTGTGTGGCAACTAATCAAAACTTCCCATCAGTACCAAGCCACACTTACATTCTTCTACCACTCAACTGAAGGTAAAGATGGTTGTATCTTGCCTCTTTATAAAAAAAAAAGAGAGTGTCTCTGTCCATCTACTCAGTCTTAATTATATTTGTGAGGACAAAACAGACCAGAAACGCATCTCCCCTGACATTTTCCAGCGTATGAACACTTCAGAATAGAAAGCCAAGAAAATCTCTTCTTCCAATGTTTACCTTCAAGACACAAAACACATTCTCCAGTCCATCCTATTGACACTAGAAATAGCTCAAAATATCCTTTGTCAGTACATTCAGGAGAACTATTACTTTTTCATTTCTGGTATATACCTCCGAAGTTGTGTTTGAGAAATCAGCATTGCACTGGCTCCACCAAAGGAATAAAACTAGTATTCAGAGAACCTGTGGAATTCAAAATGAGTAGCCTGGACAAGCTTGTTTGAGTATTTTTTTTCTTGATAGTTTGTGTCTCTTGCCCACATAAGAAGATCTGGTTTAGATAGTTCTTCAGTTTTATCTTCACGTATATCCCCATCAAACCAACTGTGTATGTCATTTTCCACCCGAGGGGGGGTGTGGGGTGGTATGTTGTTTTGTTTGTTTAAGAAAACTAGAGCAGCTTAAAAAAGTCTTTTACACTAAGCAATCTGAGCATGCCAATCACACATCAGCATTTGATAAAAGTACAACTTACTGATCTTCTGTGCTTTCACATATCAGATATGGAGTCACTTTTGCATTTTCAACTGTAATTAACAAAGTGAAAATGCCAGGGGTTTTAACTAGTCTACCTACTGAAGACAACACAGGGAAGTCTCCCTGAATCTTTATTACCATAAGTAACATTTGCAAGTTAAACAAACAGCTTTACTTTTTAACGTTCAAACTGAGTCTGCACCGTTTGATACTTTAAGAAGAAAAAAAAAAGTATCAGTATATAAGTACACTGAGAAACGAGCCAAAACGGCGCATTCCCCCGCCCCCCAGTCACTTGCGGAGCTGAGCTGCGATTTCACGAGGCTTAATAGACATCTTACAGCCCCACAGAGCCCGCGTTCGCCCAAGACCTCCCCTGAATTACCTCCGACTTCACAGCACCCCTGAACTGGCGCATGACTGACCTACGGACACGAAATGCCCACAGAGAAAACGCGTTTGCTCCTGCTGCACCCGCCTGATCCCACAGAGCACCCCTCCACGCCGTGGGCTGTAACTCGGAGAGCTTTTTTGCAGCTATTTTACACGCGGTTTTTTTACAGCGAGGGCGAGGACTGCCCTACAGCGCCGCGATGCCCTGTCAGCGGCGGCGGGAGGGGGTGGAGGGGTGGCGGTTGCCCGGGCACCCCCTGCCGCTGCTGCGGGCCCCCAGCCCCGCCGCGGCCCAAATCTCCTCATACCCGCCGGCTGCGAGGAGTTTCTGCGTCCTTTAGCGTTTAAAAAAAAACCACAAAACAAACAAAACCAAAAAGCTACGGCGACTCCAGACAGGCGCCTCACGATTTTAAGGGCCTGCCTCCGCAAACCCCCTCCCGCCGCCGCCGCGCAACAAGTGAGATGGCGGCGGCGGCGGCGGCNCCCTCCGCCTCCCCCCTGCCCCCGGAGCCCCTTCCCGTCCGAGGCGGGCACTCACCCACTGGCTGCTGAAGTAGTCCAGCCCCTGGCAGATGAGGCAGGCGGCCTGGGCCAGCAGCACCTGCACGCCCAGGGAGCTGCCCAGGCAGTAGAGCCCGTAGAGCAGCGGCCCCCCGGCGCCCAGCAGCAGCAGCAGCCGCCGCCGCCGCAGCACCTGCTCGCCCAGCGCCTCCACCCCGTAGTTGGCGAAGCAGATGGGGAGGAGGAGGGCGGCCAGCAGGACGGGCGTGCGGGAGCGGTGCAGGCGGCCGAGCCAGCGGCGGCCCAGCGCCGTCAGGGAGCTCTTGAAGGGGTGCAGGAAGGTGCCGCAGAGCACAGCCCAGAGCAGCGGCCGCAGGAAGGCCTCCAGGATGAAGTAGACCAGGACGGCGGCGCCGCAGCACAGCCCCGCGAACAGCAGCGCCCCGGTGTTGTAAAAGGCCTGCTTGATCGGCTTCTCCAGCCGCGGCAGCGACATCCCCGCCGCCCCGCCCGGGCCGCCCAGCGGCAGTCGCGGCATGGCCGCCGCCGCCGCCTCCGCGCCCTCC
>VUYV01000848.1:0-17389 GCA_008711295.1 Anarhynchus alexandrinus | reverse complement strand
GCCGCCGCCGCCAGAGGCGAGGGCGCGGAGGGGCGGCCGGGGCTGCCGGGGGCTGTAGTGCCGCCGCGCGGCTCCGGGCAGGGGCCTGCGCCCAACCCGGCGGGGAAAGGGGAGTTGCCGGCGGGGGAAGAGTGCTGGGAAATGTAGTTCTGCTGAGGGAGAGCCGGCGGCCGCGCTTCCCCCCGCCGGCGGGGCAGGGGCAGGGGCAGGGCCTAGGCGGGGTGTCCCGGCGGTCCGCCCGCCCCGCCCCGCCCCGCTCCGCTTCCCGCCGAGTGCGGGCCGAGCCTCCCCGGCGTCCTCCGGTGCTTTGGGTGAAGAAGGCGGCCGAAGGGCCGGAGTTTGAAGGAGCGCAGCAGCTCGCAGCACCGCCTCGTCCCCCACGCCGGCAGCGGCAGCGCAGCCCCCGTAGGCGTTCGGCCGTCCCCGCTGCTACCGGAGCCGCTGTGGAAACACTGGGGGATTTGCGGTGTCGTGGGGAGGGATCCAGGCTGGTTGGGCCGGCTGGAGAGTGCTGCCTTGTCCCGACACGTCCTGGCACCGCGTTATTTATCAAGGGAGCAGCTGCGCTTTTACCGGGAATTAGGCCCGCTGAAAGAGCCGTTGCTCTGGGTTTTTTTAGGCCTGACATTAGGTTTCACCAAATGTTTGTGGTTTTGGTTGTTTTTTTTTTTTCCTTCACAAAAAATCTAAGGAGTAGCTGATTTCCTGCATCTGGCGTACACCAGTCCTCTGTCCGTGCATGAGGGCGACAGCTAACGTTCTACAGGTGCTCTAAGATAATACGTGTAATAAATACGTGTGGTCGGAGCGAGTTTTGTGAGGGCAGGGATCCGCGGCGTCTGCACTAGCTCGGTGCTCGCACTGTGCCGCTCTAAAGTTTTCCCTTCGCAGCTTAACACACAGCCCTTCAACGGGTACTGCAGCTGTTGGTAACACTGCCAGAAAAAACCCAGGGGCATCTTCTTTCTTCTGAATGAGAAGTGCAGCATATCCTCTATAATGTATTACAGAGTTTGTACACCTCTGAACATGTAAAAATCTGATTTTTTATTATTTTTTTTTTTTACTTTTTAGGGTTTACATGCAAGTTTAATATTATGTAACTTCACGGTACGTTTGTGTCCACCAGGGCTTTGGTGGAGTGTTTTTTGCACGATGCGGCTGTCTAAAAGCTGAAGTTAATCTAAGCACAATTGCATTTAACTTGTAAGATGGTGTTCATAGCCCAGCTTTTAAAGGCAGAGCAGTATAAAGACAACAGGCTATACCTGAGACTTATCCCTGTCATCATCCCAAGGAGGAAAAGGCAGAGGTTTTTCCACACATCTGCAACTGCGTTGCATCCTACAGCTGCAGGTGGGGCTGGGCCCAGCCAGTTTCCTCGAGCGTTTGCACTGCAGTCCTGACTTACAGAATCATAGAATCATCTAGGTTGGAAGGGACCTTTAAGATCGCTGAGTCCAACCATCAACCCAACACTGCCAAAACCACCACTAAACCATGTCCCTCAGTACCACGTCTACCTGTCTTTTAAATACCCCCAGGGATGGTTTCTCAACCACTTCCCTGGGCAGACTGTTCCAATGCTTGACAACCCTTTCAGTGAAGAAATTTTTTCTAATATCCAGACTAAACCTCCCCTGGTGCAACTTGAGGCCATTTCTTCTTGTCCTATCACTTGTTACTTGGGAGAAGACACCAACCCCCACTTTGCTACAACCTCCTTTTAGGTAGCTGTAGAGACCGAGAAGGTCTCCCCTCAGCCTCCTCTTCTCCAGGAGAAACACCACCAGTTCCCTCAGCCGCTCCCCATAAGATGTGCTCCAGACCCCTCACCAGCTTTGTTGCCCTTCTCTGTACATGCTCCAGCACCTCAATGTCTTTCTTGTAGTGAGAGGCCCAAAACTGAACCCGGTACTCGAGGTGGGACCTCACCAGTGCTGAGTACAGGGGGACGATCATCTCCTTAGTCCTGTTCAGCACGCTTCCTGACACAGGCCAGGATGCTGTTGGAACTTCTCCATGCTGCAAAGCCTTTCCTGCCGGTTACACACACATTCATTCATGCTTATGAAGGTCCCTCTTGGCTCCTGTAGCTCCTTGGTTTCCATTGCTGAACAGATCACATGTGCGTTTGACAAAGTGCTTTAATTTCAAGCAGTGGAGGCATTTATAGACCTACAGGTACCTCGTTTGATCCTGATGGTGATGAAGCATTACAAGCAATTGTCCATATGAGAAGCTTTTATCGCACCTTAAAACGATACTGCCACTCACTGCTCTTTGATCAGATAGATCTGCCTCCCGGCAGGGTGTTGAAATAGGTAATGAGCATGTATCCCTACCTGAACTTTTTCTTGTTATTTCCTCCAGAGTGGAGGAAGCATGCCAAAAAGAGACTCTAACGGGTCATTATAATGCATTTATTGCATTAAAGTTCAATTAGCAAGTGTCAATTAAGATTTACACAGGGAGGAGTTGAGACTACAAATCCTTCTGTCAGATAAACAGAGATGCCAGCAAATCAAATCTTCATAGGCACATCCTTATTCCTTTGCTTTTTCTTAACAGACTCAGGCAGTCATGTTCTTCAGGAATAGAAATTAATGTCACCTCTTTGACTTGAGTGAAGCTATAAATATTGATTTACATAAGCTGAGGATTTGATCCCTACTGTAGAAAACCTTTCCTTTCCAATTCTGTGTTTCACTATTCATTATAAACAACTAAACAGATCAGAAATAAAATAAATTTAAAAAAAAAAAACAGCAAACCCCACAATGCGACAAAACAAAGATTTATAACTCATGTATTAGCACAACATGAACACTTAAGAACACGGACGTGACTATAAATGTCAGAAAACAATCTCTGAGGTGACAGCTGAGGGAGGATGCATGATCTTCACAAGACACACCTCAAGCTCTGAACAATTAATTCCACAACAGATTTCAAACAGCAACTGCAGCCTTAGCAGCTGGTTTTGTTTAAGATTTGAAGTGTTATGTAATTTTATATTAGATGCCAATTTAGGTACAAATTGCACTGATACATTGTGGCTTAGGCATTTTTATGGCCATAGATAAGTAGTGCACCTCAGGATCCTATACTACCAGAAATTCCCCAACAGTTCCATTGGATGTATTTTTACTATTAGTAATTCTTCGAGGGTGAAGAGGGCAGCAGAGGAATGCTTTTGTGTCAATGTAGAAAACAGGTATGTGCCTAAAAGTACACGCGTGGTAAGTATTGATAGTCCTCGGTGCTCTCTTGTGGAGAGGGAAACATAAAATGAGGTATTTACTAGTAAGAGAGAAGTTTGTAACTTTTGGCTGCCGTTGCACTTGCACTCATGATTTTGTGCACCGAACTGAAGCTTTTTGAGTCCCCTTCAAGACATCCCGGTCACCCGTAGTTCTTATTCAGTCAGTGTGCAGTCAGCACAGCCCAAAGTCACAGTCTTACACGTGATACCAAAATACTGGGTACTGCGGTGGCCATGAAGCAGAGGAGACAGGCAACGCCGGCAACAGCAAGTTAATCATGATTTATATCTGAAATAACCACATGAAACGATGAAATAACTCAGTAACGAAGCCACAAGGTGTCAGCACTGGCCTGCGTATTTAGAAAATAACTCTACCCCTGCTTGAGAGACTTCTTGTTTGTTGGTTTTAACCTGTGTTACTGAACATTTGTGAACATTCAGTTGAGGTTAACCTCACTTCATTACTTCATCTCAGTTTAATCACAAAGTAATACCCTCTTCAGAAAAATGAAAAATACTCAAGGTATACTACTATAGTTTCAATAGTAGCAGGAGCAATGAAAAAAATATATACTCTTTAAAGGTCATCNTATACTACTATAGTTTCAATAGTAGCAGGAGTAATGAAAAAAAAATATATACTCTTTAAAGGTCATTGTTAAGATATAAACTTTGTATCTTTAGGTCATTGGCACGTGCTTGTGTATTTTGGGCTAAAGAAAAAAAATCTTTTCTGCAAAAGGCTGTTCTGACGGCTTCCGGAGCTGCTCTGTCTGGCCAAGCAATGGGCAATGGTGACAGTAGATAAAGAACACCCAAATTTGTAATATTGCCAACTTGATTATTGTTGCATCAAATAGGTTCCAAAAAACAGAGCATAGAAGTCACCGCAGGAACCTCTACCTTCTACATACTTACAGTAAGTAACAACTGGGTTAGTACTTTGTTAAAATACAGATTGTTACATTTATTTACAGCTTCACTCTGATTCTGATGGTGAAAAAGAAAAAAAAAATGTAGTCCCCCACATCTGTTAATTTGCTACTGTGACCAGCCTCACTGACTTAAATAGAATTACTCAGGGTAATAAATTCAAGCCCATGGCACAGGAAGGAATTGTTAACACAGGGCAGCAGCACAGACTTCTTTACCCTCACAGAGACCTTTTTTTCCCTCTTTATAAATGCCATACCACACATTTCCTTAGACTAAAAAGGCATTTATTATAACAGGTTTATAAATATTGTTGTCTGTCACTGTCGAATAACTAACAAGGCTCACTTGAACACCAACATTTAGTAGAAAACAGATGTTACAAAGCAATATTTTAGGGCATGCACTGATTGTAAAGTAGTCCCGTAGGTCACCATAGTTCCATTATGTATTCATTCAGTGTTATGCTTCTGAAAAGACAAGTGCATAAATACAAAAGAAGTTTGATGATTACTTCCGGACTACAAAACCCCAGTTCTGCACTCCCGGCCAAATGCTCATTGACTTCACATGGATGCTGGGTGTTGGCATACAGAACAGAGCCTAGCATAAAGAATGCAGAACACCACTCAGCACTATAGTTAAAAGTCGCTTTTTCATATGTTTTATCTATGTATTGGTCTTGAGAAAGCTGAACAAAGTCAAAAAGCAGAGATGACATTTCAGGTTCAACCATTACACTTCACGCAATGCAAACCAAAGTGGCAGGAGTTAACATAGTTACGACAGCCTGCTTACTTGCAAAGAGGTTAAAGCAAACCAGACCTCGGGATATATTAATCGGAAATACCAAGGCATACCAGGCATCTGTTTTAACCTAAACAGAACTCATGATGCTTCAAATAATGCTAACAAACTATATCTGCCTAAATAAAGGCTGGGGGACATCACACACAAATATCAGGGTCCCACCATTTCATTTTTCTAATTAGTTAATAGGTTTGGAAGTTCATCTTTGACTGCCTGTGTCAAGACTTGAATGATACTTCCAGCTTTAGAGAAGATCTGTTGTGGTAATTTTTTCTATTTCAATTTTTATTACTGGTTTCATATCACCAACTGTAAAAAACCTGAAAAATAAGTCATTGCTTTATATGTGAGCAGTCCAATATTGCAGAAGCAGATCTCATATTTTGTACTTAAATAATGAGATTTTTTTTCTCCTAGATTTAAATATGGCACCTGTGCTTCCTTTCCTATTATCCTAATCCTCTATATGACAATATTTTCTTGGCTTATTGAACTTATCCTCTGTTCATCTTGTTTGGAAAAAAAAATGTAAATAATACTGTAAAAACACTACTGTGAGGCTAATTTTTGAACCAAAGAAGGTGACAAAAGATTAGTATATAAACACTGCAAACATAATACCCTACCAAGTAACATCTCAGGTTGCTATATATTCTTCCGGATCACTCTGCCCCCCAAAAAATCAGCTAGGAGTCAGGGAACATATAGGATTCTGTGTTTTGTCTTCTTTTATCTCCAAAGCAGAGTCTACCCTTTTGTTTTTAAACTCTCTTGTAAAATTCTTGGACTTAGACACACAAATACCTTCAGCAAATTTACACTGCCTAAATATTAATTCTGGGAAAAATATTTTTCATTACTCTAAACTTTGCAGATCACTGCTGTGACAAATCAGCAAGAATATTTTTATCCCTCGGCACACAACCTAAGTGAATTGTTTCTTTATTTAGTCTTCTACTAATACCATCTTATGAAATTGAACTGAATGATGTCAAGCTTAAGAGAGAGATGTGAAACTAAATTAGGCAACACATTGCAATCACTAGTTGCCATAAAATGTTCACTGCCCTGAGTAGGCACTGGAGCCATAAAAGATTTGGAGCCATAAAAGATCTGCAGCTGCTCGGCACTTTTGAAAAATCCAATTACTTCTTTTAAAATGTAAACATGAATTTGAGTAAGTATCATTTAGATACAGCTCAGAAAAGTACTGCTGCCAGGTAATTCTGTAAGGCTCCAGTCTATAAAGAGCACAACAGCGTTCAGAAAGTTTCTTAAGAGCGCCATATAAAAGTTCACCTTGTAAGGACATTCCTGAATAGCCTCTAACTGCAGATCGAAACTAGCCCATACGCAGCAGGAGGTATTTTAAAATATGGGCTGTGAAGCCCTGCACGTATTCCAACCTCACGTCAGTTTGAAAGAACATTCCTACTTAGATAAGAAACATGGAAGTAGGGCAAAAGTAACAGTTGTGAACGACTATGGAGCTGCGTCAGGGGAAGTTCAGAATGGTTGTTAGGAAAAGGTTCTTCACCGAGAGGGTGGTCGGTCACGGGAACAGGCTCCCCAGGGAAGTGGTCATGGTACCAAGCCTGTCAGAGTTCCAGGAGCGTCTGGACGATGCCCTTAGTCATATGGTTTAGTTTTAGATAGTCCTGCGAGGAGCAGGGAGTTGGACTCCATGATCCTTACAGGTCCCTTCCAACCTGGGATATTCTGAGTGCAATTCAAACTACTTAGCAATAAAAAAAAACCCAACAAACCAAACCCAAATCTGCCCCTTTCCTTACAGCAAGTTTATTGCTATTGCCAATTCAAATCACAGATTTTAAAAGAAAGTAATGTCTTTTCAGTCTGCCTTTTCACACCTATCAGCTCCACAAGCTGCACACATCCTCCTTGACATTTCAAAATTACACTGGTTTTGCCTCAGTAACTAAGCCCAAATTAGATAAGTTAAATAACCAAGTTCAAGCATACATAATTTCACCAAACTCACTGTAAAAATAAATAAAAAAATGGAAATTACGCAAGTGATCATTTCATACTAATAAAACACGTTTAGAAAAGGTTTACCTAGATTATACTCTGTATCTGAAAAAAATCAGACACCTTGATATATAAATTGCACAGAAATTACTATAAATAACAAAAAAAAAAGTGGTGAAAAGTTAACATATGGTCAATAAATATAAATTATTTTCTTTTGATTAATTTTTGTACTTGGGAAATTGAGATTTTCTTTAAAACCTTCCAGTCAGATCCATATCTGTGCTGGGCAGGCTGTGGGGGAGCTGCATTAGGCTCTAACACACCAGTACAGAAATACTGATAATGAAACTTTAATTAGGGAAATAGACAATGTACAATGAAAGCTGTAAAGATCTAGAGCCTTCATCTTTCAGCACTTGAACGGCTGCAACAGTAGTTTGTAAAATGGCCAGGTCCATACGCAGCAGCCGACGGTCACTGCGGTCTACAGGGTCTTGACAGGTTTCCATACCTCCGAAGGCAAGATCAAGCCTCCGGCTCTTACCTGGGAGTTTCACGGGGGTGCACATCTGGGGGTGCAGCCTGGCCTTGTGCCCACATCTGCCCTTGCACAGCTGGGACCTGCAGAAAAGCTAAATTCTCATTAAAGCCAGACACCGTTCCTTCTATTCACATCAAGCAACGTTCGCTTGTGATTAGAAGTGCCAGACGTGCTCCGCCACATGCAAACTCACGCAAAAATAGGAAGTTATGCCAGAACCATTAGCCCTTACGTGTCATTCAGCCTTACTACCAGTCTCTCTGCTATTCTATCCCAAACTTTTTGAGGTCTCACTGTATGGCATTCAGGCAGACTGCTTTGCCCGTTCATGACATGCTGCAGAGTCAGGGTTGAAACAGAGGATGCCAACCCACGCAGGTTATGCACATACACAGCTCCACAAAGCGCCAAAACAATGGTAATATTTAAATGTGTTTCCACTTCTATCATAAATCTAAGGCTCTATACGAAGTTATACTTCGCATAAAATACTAGCACTCTTACAACAGTTATCTCTGAAAATACGGGATACTAAACCTTTTGTAATTCTGTGAATTACATGTTACCTTATCCTAAAGCTGTTATAAAATACTTTTCCTTGGGGAAACTATTTGGAGATGTTAAAAAAAAAAGGGGGGGGNGGGGGGGAGTATACCTGCTACACATCAGTGTTTCAAACCAAGGAGTCACAAAATGCAATTTAAATGCTGATATAAGTTACAAAGTTTGTATATAAGCTTTAATTCTGCCTCTAGAGTATAGCATGGCGCAAACTTCCAGTGGACCCAGAAGAGATCAGAAAGACCAGACAGGGGGTCTATTTTCTAAAAGGAGAATAATTTGCTTCTTTATGAATGTGTGGTGCACTGGCTAGATGGGAAAGTAAAGAGAAGACAGACAAAAAGTAGGGACACCTGCACCTTCCCCTAAACTTACAGCAGTCATTTACTTACAGATAACTGGAGTATAATCAACGATACAGATTTCTAATTGTGACCTGGATAATCATGAAGACAAGCTGTGTGTCAGTCCTCCTTACCCACTAACTCCTCTTCACAGCTGGGCTAAGACTTCTCAGGATCATCTCGCTGAATAGCATAAGGCATCGGTGGAAGCGGGGACAGGACATAGGCTAGTGACAAGGAGCATGAACTTTTTGGAGGAAGACTAGACATTAACACTCACAGTGAGAACACCATCGACAGCCTGGCAAAAGAAGATATGCATATTAAGGGATTTGGTGTAGCGTGGGTCGCCCTGTTCGTTATTTCCATGTGGCAGTAGCCATTGAGCACACGGAGGCAGTTGTGGGGCTTTTCTTCTCAGTTCAGACCCAGGATATGGCGCCCCAAAGCAAACTTCAAAACTGCTGCCTGGGTTTGTTGATGTACACCACGCTCTGATCATTCTCTAATCCCTGTGCTGAAGACTGGAAAAGTCAGCGCCAAACACAGGTTTGATAGCTTTTAACCCAACCTGGGTGTTTCCTCAGATTAGGGAGTCCACAAATGTTTATTTTCTTGCTATCTGAGTATTGCAAAACCAATCAAACAGGACAAGAAGGCCACGAGGGATTTCAAACTTTTCTCGTCAACATGTTCTCTTTCAAAACCAGAGTAATTCCCTTATAATAATAGAATTTTGGAGAAAGCATCATCCAGTATCCAATGACATTATCAAATCAGCTAGGCTTTTTTGGAGGGGAATCAATTAGCATCTAGGAGTATCTCACCTATACATAAAAATATACATAGCTATTTGATTCCATTGAAATAAAAAAATACTTTCCAAATGTCTGGCCAGTCTTCTTATATTTCTCTCTTTCCTATCCTACTTATTAATGTAATTTCAGGCCTATCTTATTATTTGCAGTGGGGTACCAGTCACACACTACAGCCAAAAAAGAAGGTCCCTTTGCAATAGGCACTGTCACAAATACAAGCAGCTGATTTCTCTTCCAACTAAGTTACAAACTTTAAGTATACAACATTCTAGATAACATGGACAGATTGAGCAAAGGATGGTAATATGGCTAATATAACAAGCAATACTCACAACTGAATTTTGTTCTGCATGGAAGGAACATATTCAAAGACATTAAATAATGCCTTATGGTCTTTGCCAGTACTGTCTTTCTAATTAATAATCAAAGTTAAATTTCCAAAGGACACCATACTGTAAACATGCACTTTCTAAACTCTATGCCTCTCTATTAGGTCACCCTGCAGCAACTCATTCTCAAAATAAAAGCACTTTGGAAATGCGTTCTTTAACAGCTGCTTGCTAGTAGTCACCATAAGGAAAATAAAAACAATTTCATGTGGAGAAGGCAATGTCTGCCTCCTTTCCCCAAGGAGACCTTTTCCTCTAGTTTGTGTTGGCACCTTTTCCTGGTTTCAGCTGGGATAGAGTTAATTTTCTTCCTAGTGGCTGCTGTGTTTTGCATTTAGTATGAGAAGAACGTTGATAACACATATTGTTTTAGTTGTTGCTAAGTAATGTTAGCTGAGGCCTTTTTCAGCTTCCCATAGAAGCCAAGAGGGACCGTAGACAGGACAAGCTGGCCAGAGGAATATTCCATGCCATAGACGTCATGCTCAGTATATAAACGGGGTTTGGCTGGGAGGCAGGGATCCGCAATCACTGCTTGAAAGCACTGGGCAATCGATCGTCGGGTGGTGAGAGCGATTTGCGTTGCATCACTTCATTTTGTATATTCTTTTACCACTATTATTTTTTTCTTGTTATTACTGTCCTATTAAACTGTCCTTATCTCAACCCACGAGCTGGGTTCCCCCCCTTTTTTCTCCCTGCCCTACTCGGGGAGGGGGGGGGGTGTGAGCGAGCAGCTGCGTGGTCCTAGTACTTGGCTGAGCTTAAACCATGACATACTTGTTAATTAAAGAAATCTGAAAAACTATTTGAAATGCCCTAATCACTTAAAAGTTACTTTGAAGTTGTATGTTGAAGTACTTTGAAGTACTACGTTGTAGTAACTTTGTATATCAGCGATCAATCCTGCTTTTCAATATTAAAGGGAAAAAAAAAATCATGGAAAACCAAAATACCTTCCATGACAAGTTACTATGCCCACCCAAATGTTAAGACTTACCAAGTATAATACAAAGTTAAACCTTTCCTTTTCTTTTATGGCCTTTTGGTTCTCATATTTCTTCCCAACTACTAATTTCTAAGCACTCACACCTGTCTCATTTCCCAACTGGAATCTCCTATTCCTGCTTTTCCCACT
The DNA here is from genome assembly GCA_008711295.1 of Anarhynchus alexandrinus. Taxonomy (NCBI): domain Eukaryota; kingdom Metazoa; phylum Chordata; class Aves; order Charadriiformes; family Charadriidae; genus Anarhynchus; species Anarhynchus alexandrinus. Next base: position 6,592 of record VUYV01000848.1, on the reverse strand, counting down.
CTGAAGAGCCACTCTCAGACAAAATGCCACAAGACAGTAAACTCCTTTCACTAAAAGGAATTTACCCCAACTCTCGCTTCTAATCTGCCACAGTTACTTTCAGCTTTCAGCTCTCCTCAAAGTTTCTTCTATTTTACTTCTGCTACCTGCAAAGTGTTCACAGCAGGAATTACAGCTTTAATACCTGGGAATTAGTATGCAAAATTTGGGAACAGTTCACTAACTACTAGCTAAACTCAACCACCTGCTGAAATGCCAAAGGACAGATTGTTTTGCTGCTTGTTGTGGACTTTTACTCCTCCCATTTGATTAGAAATACTGAATTAGTGTTAATTAAGTACTTTGAAGTGCACATTTCTGCTAAGACTTCAACAAGAGAAAAATACGACGACAAAAGCACCAGACAGCACACTGAACAAGTAACCTGAAAAAGGCAAGAAACTGTATTTTTTACCCTAACTGAGAACAGCTGAAGACTGAAGCAGTTTAGACTTGGCAGGGGATGTACCCGGTCCACCGCAAAGTGCAGCTCCACTGTGCCTCTGCTCTGCATTTGCTATTGCTCTACAGCCTGAACTTTAAATGCGACTGACTCCACGTCAGTGGACAGCAGCTCTACAGGTGTTGCACATTTGCCTCATTATTATCATTATCATCTTTAACGTACCTCTGCGCTCGGGTCCAGCCAGGCCATCCTAAATCCAGCACTGTATTAAAGAAGAAAAGAGGAGCCAAAATGGGTTTCTATTCTACTTTAGTACCTTCCAATTATTAGATTAGCCCTTTAGTGGGTAATCAGGTAAATACCCGAAACTAAAACAGTACATGCAAGGCCATAAACTAAAGCAGCCCTGAGGCTACTTTAAATAGCTGTGATCTCTGAGAAGTGACTGCAGTATCTCGTCTCTCTCAGCTGCCTACGAATAAGCGCGAGGGAAGAAGAATTTGCCCTAATGATTTCTTCACTTCACCTGGTTGCTGAATATAAAACTCATTTTCAGCCAGTCTTAAGGCTCAGTTTTATAGCCATGATGGACCAAAGCCAACCTCCCTTATTAGATGAGCTCCACCATATATTTCATCAGATGATGAGTAGGTTACCCAACTTGAGAGAGGTAATTTATACTAAATAAAGCTACTATATGCACTTTTAAAGTTTGCTTCATTCCAAATTTCCCTTCCCCCTCCAGAAGTCTAGTCCAGCAATTTTAAGTGAACAAATTCTTAAAGACATCCATGAAAATATATATGGCTAAGCAATCTTCTTTTTGAAATAGGGATAAATTGTTTGTGATGGAGATCACAAACCTCTTCAAACCTAATTCATATACTTTAAGCATAGATTTGAAGAAGGCTGAACCTAAAAAAAAATTGGCCTACAAACTTCAGTCTGTGAATAATGATGCAAACCCAGCAAAGCTAGTTAATCCTTTTACTCTGTGCAGCAATGAAAATAGAAATGCGGTTCATCACATACTTTACCAGATTGTATGTTACAGAGACCTCAAGCATACCACATTAGATAGAATTTTGGCACAGTTCAAATTTTAATTCTATTTAAATAGAATTTCAATGCAAGTTGGGAAGTGAGTGAGCAACCTTACCTAAGCACATTTGACTACTATGTGTATATGTGTCATACACTTCCTATTATGTGAAGAACAAATTCTCCACAAGAAATCAGTTTTTCATAATATTCTGTGGCTCATAAATAACTTGACACTTTCCATTTCAGTAATATTTAGGACTCATCTTTGTAATACTTACTGGTGATAAAAAATCTAATGTATTTCCTCTTTAGCTCATCTTTTTCCACAGCAACTACATTTTAGGAGTGGTTTGATGAAACTAAAGATACTGCTCTTCATATTAATCCTTATCTTTCCTAACAAATAATCTCAATTATATTTCCATTTCTTTCTAAGTTAACACCAGCTGCCCATATTCATCTTTAACATGAACAGGATATACAGGCATACAACACAGAAAAACAGATTACTTTGTACTACTACACAACTGCTTAAAAACATATTTACATGTCAGCAATATTACTGTTCTTTTTCACAAAAAGAAAAAAAAAAAGGATTTCATCTATTGGGAGGACGTCCTATGGCTTGTTGGGAACTTCTATATTCTCTGTGTTTTACATCTGTTTTTCCTATGTATGGAGAATTTACATTACCGTATTCTCCTTTCCCCTTGTTTAAATAACTTCATATCTCATTCATAAAAGAAGTCGCCATTTCTTTTACGAAGGCTGTTGAAACACTATTGTTATAAAGACATTCACCACCTCTTTTCCATTGAAAAAAAAAAATCATGTTAATGCTTGATTATGCAAGTTTAGTTTTGGAAAGTACCAGAGCAAGTAAACCTTGATAAATATAAAAACACGCGGGAGAACTGTCCATTACAGGAGGGCAGGTTTTATACTGCTATGTCGGTATCCTTATCTTAAGTTCAGAAACTGCACTTGGAGTTGTGCTGTCTGCACCAGAACTACCAAACAGCATCATAATGTTTTCCCAAATTTGCTTTTGGGGAGCAATTTGGAAGGCAATTTTGTTATTTGATAAGATGTCCATCACTAAATTCACCTAAACACACATACAGACACCCCTCCCAAACACACACACACACACACGCACACATGCACGCATATTGATTTTACAAAAGTCTCATTTTCGTTAAGCAAGTAGTCACAACACTAAAAATATTCTCCTATGTGTTCACTGATTATTCTTAAATGATCTGCCACCACTCTGCCACTCAAAGGAGATGGTTATTTCATTCTTCTGAGAAGCTAACTATGTTCAAAAGCAGCTAGATGATGATGGCGGTGTGATATAAATTCCAATAGAAAAATGCATCGTCCATCCGTAGAGCAGTCCATCCTGAGAAACTTCCACTGACAAATTCTTGCTGTTTTCCATCAGTCATGGGGTTCCCATCAATAAATAGAAGGTCAGTGCAACAATGAGGAGCAAGCAGAATGGAGAAGAGAAGGTCTGATAGGCAGCTGATGGCATGAAAATATCTTCATACTTGTAAATACTGACAACACGCTCTGATACAGGTGGTGAGTCTATATCATGACGAGTTATAGAACCTTTAACAGTTAAGGGCAGAAAAAAATAACGTCAGATGCTTTTTTTCTATAACTCTACCAAAGAAACAGGTAGAGAGTCAAGTAATTTTCAAACCTACAGGAGCATGCGATATTACGCTGTCAGTGAGTAGGGTCATTTCTCTGCTTTCTGAAATTAAACTTCTGAATAAAACAAATGAAATTCAAGTAAACAATAAACGACCTTCAAAGGAATTCAGAACTTGTAGTTATGAAGTTCTTCTAAATTTAGCTTTGGGAAGTGGGGGTAATAACTACATAGCCAAGAAAACACAACATGTATGACTGTTATTTACCTTGTCTTCCTTTTTATCTGCTTTTAAGGCTCATGCTGCCAGAATTTTAGTTCGTTAAAAAAAAGGGGGTCTAGTAAGAATATTGTAGTTGAAACACATTTATCAATTTGGACACCCCAGTTCTGTCAGAAGCATGGAAATCAACTTACCCTGAATTGCTGGACCCCAAGCGAACAGATAGTACCAACTCAAGTGCAGATCTACGATGGTTTCCTCTCGGGGAACATATACGGGACGCTTGAATCGACACGTTACACGATTGTTTTCAAAAACCCCTTCTTCATCTCTGGCAGGATTTCTCTGGATTTCTTTAGCCCACTGACCGACATTATAGAAGTGCTGTATTCGGACTCTTCCGTTATCATCATGAACGCAAGCCATGACATCATCTCCTCCCTACATGGTAAAAACATACGGGTAGAAGGAAAACAAAAGTGTCACAAAGCATTTCCTCGTTTATGTATATAATTTCAATTATTAAAAACTAATCAAAACCTGGGGCTCTCATTCCTTCTTTCTCAGTTATATACACACAAATATTCATTTCCCTAACCATGTGTCTTCAATCAGACTGAAAAGCACAAAGTAGAGAGTAATATTTAGTTACCCTCACTACCTCTGAATTCTCTTTTGGATCTTTCTAAGAGTTATTTTACCTAACACATATAACATATTTGCAAGACATGATATCACCCTGACATCACATAATTAACTGATCAGTGGAAGGCTGCTTTCTTTCGTAATCTGTGCAATTCTGGGGTCCTGCTTCATAAAAACTGTCAGTCTTGAATCCTTGATGTGTACAAAATCTACTGCATCAAATCATGGACAGAAAACCAATATAATTTAGTAAAATAGACGAGCTGAATCTACTAAATATGGGAAAATAATAGCATAAATTACAGTCTGTCTTTTCTAATCTCTTCTCATGTTCACTTAAGGGAACATCACTTCTTAAGAGAAAATGAAAATGTTCAGCCTGTAGTAACAGAATACAGAACACCATGAGATACAAGAAAAAAAGTAATCAATATGTGCTTCTTCACATAGCATAAACAGCCACCAAGCATTATAGTCAAGCAAAGAAACTACGGACAGAAGGATGCGGGAGACAACTGTCTGTAGAGGTCATTCGTAGAAATATTTAACCAATTGCTAAAACAGTTACTCAAGGTCACTGCCAAAGTGGTAGAGCACTGTATCGCTCAGGGATTAGCATTAATTTTAGGAGCCTTAGTATGTAGAACCATTAAAACACTCTGCATGTTGGATGAATGGCATTTTACTGAACACCACTGCCATAGGCATCGGTGCCATGTTAAACGCGGGCCCTACTTCTCCAATACGAATCTTTCTGATACGTCATGCTGATGATAGACGCGATGCTTGCTAGCGTGATCATCTCTCTGTTCTTTGCTATAGGGAAAGGAGAGAAAAAGCGTGCATTTCAGCTCTCTGGGAATATTGCTACGTGGATTTGTAAAAGATGTGCCAGAAGTGAGGGAAAAAGGGGACAACTAGGTAAAACACATGGTTGAACAGCTTCTGCACCTCGGTACTGCTACAGGCAACCTTTCCAGCTTCTGTCTTGAGCCTATCCTTGCTCTCCATGACTTATTTTCCAAGTTTAATTTTTATACATGTGAGTACAAATCCCTCGTTCTTGAGTACAAATCCCTCATTCTTAAGTACAGAGGCAAAACTAAAGCTGTTGTCACATGGAAAAAAAAATAAAAGGAAATAAAAATAAAAAAGCATTCTGAATCTCAATTAATAGAATGACATTAAAAAATCTTGCCTAGGCACAAAAGCCTGCAAGTGGAAAAGCCTAGTATTATTTGAGAGAAAGAAATAGGTCACAGGACTTTTTTAAGTCCTTTTTTTTTAAAAAAAAAAGTCTATTAAGGACACAAAGTAGGTTTTTTTCCTGAACTTCTGTAGCTATCCAGGTCACGCTATTTTGATTAGGGCCTCCAAGGCACAGCCCACTTCTCACAGCCAAGCTGTTTTGACCCACAGTCATATTACCATTACAGCCTCCATATCCCAGGACACCAAAACATCCTGGAAGTTATGAAAAAGGATGAAGTCAGCAGGAGAACGAGAGAGGAAGACAAATGCTAGCTGGTTTAGTCCAGCTGACTGATGGGCATTAGAACACGTACGCAGCAAATTTGGAAGCCAAATCTTTTCGTTCACACTTACTTTCTTCTTCTTACCAGAAGCAGAGACCTAACATGCTGCTTGGTGTGCCTGGGCTGAAACGTAACGGGTGCTTTCCAAGGGGCTGATGAGGTGCAGGTGGTGGGACCCTGTGATCTACTGCAGGTATACCAGAGTTACAAACTGGGAACACAGTCTCTGATAGCTCGGGACCAAATACTTAAACATGCTGAGCTGCTTTGAAAACCCTGCTGAGTACTTGCATTTCCAGGCATCTAAACTCTTCCCAAAATTCAGTTGTAAAACTGTTCCTCACAACATTAAAAGCATGAACTGTTTCTTGTGGCATGAACAGTTCTTTACAACACAAAGACTTCTATCTTTATTGTGTTTATTTACAGAGTCATATTAAAACATCTATAGTAATGATTGAAAAGCACTTGCCCTCACATTTTCTTTCTATTTCTCATTTTGGGTCTGCTAAAAATGTTGTTAAGTCAGTGCAAGTCTTCCCATTCATTTTTGTGGGTCCTAGCAGAGGACATCTCAATTCTGTATTTTTTCAGACTGCTGCTTACAACTGTACAAGAAACAGCCCTGTCCTCTGACTTGTCATTTAGGACATAGGCTCAGTATTGTTTTATACACTCAGGAGTGCTTCTGTATACAAACACCTACATTATGAACTGCATTTTAATCCCAAACATCTTTCCAAGGATCACAGACAAAACATCTTTGCAGAAGTCATCTATCGCTCAGTTTTTTTAAAGTTCGCACAGTACATGCTCCTTTTCTGCTCATTGAAACACTACGAAAAGTGAAGCTTTTGAATGAAAAAGTAAGCACAGGAATAACCATAAAACCAAACCAAATAAAATCCAGGAGAGAGAGAATAAGAAACCTTAACAAGACATCTTTCTAGAGCATGTATATTTAAATTAGCAGGAGTCATTTTGTCACACATTTGTGGCTTCCCTGGAACAACACAGAGGTATGAAAGAAACAA
>VUYV01000847.1:68856-102396 GCA_008711295.1 Anarhynchus alexandrinus | reverse complement strand
CAACCAAAACCACCCAAAGAACCTACTTGTGAAATAATGTAAGTTGACAGACTGTAGAGAAGTCTTGGTTGCCTTTTTGAAAAATAAGTAATCAAGTGACAGCACTTGGAAACAAAATAGTCGCTGTAGTTTTGAAAACAGACTCCCGACGAAAGGACAAAACAAAGCCTTGCATCTGGATTCGTAATGAAAACACTGGTGTATGCCTTACTTGCAAGGTCTTTAGTCTCAGTTTCCATTTATGTATGGAGTTACATGTGACAGGTATCTCTCCATATACCTATTCTTTCTGATTTAATTCTTCCCTTTTTTGCCCAAATCGGTTTGCATCTATGTTCGGAGCAAATGCTTATAGTTCTAAAGCTGTATAGTGTGCTTCGTGTTGCAGAAGTTGTATTACAGTTCCCTTACCATGTGATGTTTGTATCTTTGTAGTAAACTGCTTGTGGTGAGAGGAAAAATGGTTAGGTGCTGAGCATTCACTCCTCTGCCTTTGTTTCTCCTAGGTTCAAGTGTCATTCGCTCGTGATCCTTGAGGACAGGAGAGCTCTTTATTCCAAGGAGGCTTTAAAGCTAAACCAAAAAAAAGGAAGGGAAGAGCGATCGCGTAGCTGTTGTGCTCAGGGAAGATAGCTGAGAGAAGCAATCATATGTCGTGTTACTTGCTGTTGCAGGGGAGGTAGCAGCTGAGGTGGGCTTGCTAGAGGAACCGTTCCTCAGTGTGTGACAATTTGGATGGGAATTTGGCCTGAGAGTAGTGATGTTTACTTGGATTATGAACTTTCTGTTGTCCCAGCCTATTGCTGCATGTTAAGTGGTGAGCAAGTGTGGTCTGCTTTTGCTGTAGCAGATTTCAGGTTGTATTAGTTTTCTTTTAATAGAAGAACAAGGGGAAAATCTCCTGTGGGTTGTCAGTATGTTGCTGATAAATCTGTGTTGAACGTATGGGTTTCTATATTTAGCTCTTGTCCAAAATAATGACATTCTTGACCTTTCTTTTAAGACACGTCTGTAAGATGTTATGGCTTCGTTTTTGGCAGACTTTTGGGAGGGGGAAATAAAGTAAACTAAATTTCCTTAGTAATTTTTCTCTTATGTTGTTTCATTGATTTTTCTTTTATTATTATTATTTTCCCCCTCTTCATCATAAGCCTTTGTTCACAAAACATTTTGTCTTTGGAAATTTACATTGGTTTTGAAATGAGGTGCAGCATTAGTATAATGATACTGTATCGTAATGAAAGTAAGTTTAATTAACTAGCTATTTAAAATAGTAATGACTTCTGGACTTGTGTTTATACTGCAGCTGCAATTGATTTTAATCTGAGAGCTGCTCTTAGTAGCATCTTTCTTATTAAAGTAGAATATTTCTGATTAATAGTTAAGGTCCTCTATGATACAGAAAGGGGAAAAACTGGTTTTCTTCCTTCTGTAAATATATTAAAGCTAAAGAAAACCTGTACGATTCTAACTCATCTGAAAAAACTTGTTTCTAAAGAGCCAGAGAGATTGAACCAGCTGATTTCCCACTCTATGTGAGTGCACTTACAGTGAATGTCAGCATCTTGAAATGAGTACGTGAAATATCTCATAACAGTGCTCGCTTGATGAGGTTAGTTTTAATTATTTATGACAGCTGCTCTTGAAAATACTCTCGAGATTCATGTAGTCTTGGATCAGACTACAGTATTATCTTTGGAAAAAAAGTGGGTAAACACAGTTTCATAAATCATGGCTGTATTGGTAATTTTGTACTGTGTAGACAACCTTGATGATGAAATAGCTCAAAGTCTACAATCTAAGGTGTGTAATAGAGGCTACACATAATAGAGCTAAAAACCCACCTGCGTGTAGCATAATGTCAGAAGAAAAAAAGGCAAATTTCTTGGATATTGATTTTATTTTCAATTTCAGTCTCTCATCAGCTTCTGAAAATTGGTGATAATAAAGCATAACACCCGTGGTGTAAAAGGAGCTTCTGATAAACTACAGTAGCTTCTTGTTGGCCACTGTCTTATTTGAGCAATAGCTGAATGGCTTATTGATCGTATTTCTGCCCCATATGGTTGCACATTTTTTCGGAGGTGAGGTAATTTTGGCTAGATACTTGTTTTGTGGGATTTGATCATTTAGATAGCTATCAGGTGTCTTAAGGGCTTAAGTGTAATATCGGTGCGGGGGAAGATGGGGGATTTAAATCATTATGATTATGCTGGTATAACTCAGCCTAGTGAGTTCTCTTATTACATATAAAAGGCCCTTTTCCAGTAGTTTCATAAAAAGTAATTTGAGAGTATATTAAAAAAAAAAAACACCAAGACCAAAACAAACCCAAATCCTCTGAAACCAAGAATGCTCCTTTAGAAGAAAAATGGGTTGTTTTGCAGTTATGCTTGTACACTGAAATGGATTTAATTATACTGACTTGAGCTGTTCTGTGTAAACAAATGATTTGTGACTTCATCACCTTGATCCTGAAAGAAATAACAAAAAGCAGTTGCCATGGATGGAAAGGTCCGTTCTGTGCTGCTTCATTTTGGCTTGTACTCAATCTAATGATTTTTATCGTGTATACCACTTGCTTTTGCCATTGTCTAAAGCTTGTTTAAATGAGGTAGTCGGTAGGACAAGAAAAATGGTCTTGCTTACTGGTTTCAGTGACACTGTCAGTAAAACAGTGATACAGCAATATTCTGTATTTAAAGCTGGAAGTACAACACGGGAATCAATTTTGCCTAGTAATACACTGACAAATAGCTGCTATGTGGAATTTGCCGTGAGGAAATCATCCCATGTCTTTTGTAGATAGCTTATATTGCAAGGAGTCTTGTGACTCCATTTATTTTTAACTCAGTTGAGTGCTTGTTTACCTTTGTGAAGTGACAGTTTTAATGTGATTCTTTGTTAAACTGTCTTTTGAGGGAAGCAGTAGATGATCTAAGAAAAGCTAACTTATTACTTTTTTTTTCCAAATTAGTTTCATATTTTTTTCACAGAATTTGGGTTTTCATTGAGTTGTACAAAAGTAGTTGAGGAAGAAGCACTGAAGTGTCTTTGGCAGCTAATCAGATATAGTCTGCCGAATGTCGCGATTTTGTCTGAAGTAAAATTAAATTCAGTATTTCTAAGGTGACTTAGAAGCAGCAACAAAATTTTGTTTTATAGTTGCTTCTCTGTCTTTTAAGCCTAATGTGCTTTTTTTAATATCTTGGTTATTGAATCTGGGGAGGCTTACTTCTCTTGCCTGGACGGTGCATATTTTAATTTGAAGGTTTAAACCTTCTCAAATGTAATTTCTTAACCGTATTCTGCCAGTTGTATTTTTTCTTCTAGAAGAGAAGGTCATACATACCATCATATAGAAGTTGATTTTTATAGCTTGGGATCTTAATTTCAGAGGGTAAGCCATTTGAGGAACAATTTTTTTATCTTCTGTGCACCTTGAAGTTTAGAAAGGGCTCACTTTGGAGCCATGAGAGGAAAATACAGAAAGAGCAAGAAATCTAGGAATCTGTGTTGTATTCTAAACGCAGAACTAATCGTTAGTGCATCTGAATTACAGCGAATCATCTTGCTGAGTTCAGAAGGGCATTTTGGCAGGGTGACTGGCAGGGTTGGGTTTGAGCCTTGTATTGAATGACTCGCCACGGTTTGGCATATCGAAATACATTTTATTGGAATTTAATTAGTTTTTCTCCATGTGTCCTGGCAGAAAGAAATACGTGAACTATAAGCATACTAATACACTTCTGCACAACTGTATTTACTGTTAATTTTCTTTTCTGTGGCATAAAATCATCCTCTGCATGGGGAGGGGAAAATAAGAATGCGCCTTTGTCTGCTGTCTTGATGTGTAAAGACATGCAAGACAAGCCTAAAGGTTTTTCTAGCTTAAAATTTAAGACCTGTCTTTGACACTGACTGGAAAAGCAATTAAATGGTCTGTGAGCTAAGTGTGAAAATGGAGTAATGGAGGAAAGAAAGGATTGTAGTCAGTTTTTTAATGTTCTACTATTGTTAAAATCTGTTTAACATCAGTGACTAGCATTTTTAAGAGGGTGCCTGTGATCAAAGATTCAGCATGAGTATTTGTAAGACTGAGACCTAACAATGTTCTTTGGAGGTGCTTGAATATCGTCAAATGGAACCAGAGAATGTTAGAGTTGGCGGTCTTTAATTACTTTTTTAATATGATAGCTCTTTTGGGGTGGTTGGGGAAGGTTACAGTATAAAGAGCAAAAAATCACCAGACAATCCCAGTTTAAAAGGTCTTGGAGGTCACCTCTCATTATGAGGCAATGATGTAATTGGTTTGCATTACATTATTCAAGTCATCATCTTTCCTCCACGCTAAACCTTTTAGTTTGTGTGGAGAAATCACCAGTGCGAATTGGGCAGGAGGCTTACATTAAGCTCTGAATTCTGATTTCCTAAAATGTGAAGCAGGATTCCACGCCTGGGGTAACTCTGAAAAGGCCAAATAACTTCAGAGTTGAGGAAGCTAACTGTGTCTATCGTGGCTTTTTCAGTCGAGCTTTGTATCGCTTTTCCTACTGAGCTAACCCAACTGGAGTTTTAGAATAGGATAAGAATCTATCCAAGGGTAATTCACAGCTGATTTAATTTATGTTCCTGACTGGCTTGTTTCTTTTTCAGATCCCTTGCAGTTGGCAGTAAATCAGGCTACAAATTCTTCTCTCTTTCTTCTGTGGACAAATTAGAGCAGATCTATGAATGCAGTGAGTATCTTTTTTGTTTGTGTTCTTTTTTTACCCCCTCAGTTGGCTTAATTTGGGGAAGAATAAGACTTGTTTCATTCTTGCACAGGTTGTTTGAAATTGACATAGGAGGAACCTTAAGTGTATGATGAAATATCACGCAAATACAATTGATTGCTGGCAGGGTGAAACTATATAACAATGTTCTGTATTTAAATTTAGCTGGTATGTTGTGAAATTTGGTAATACCTATGAGAACTCTACTTTTCTAATTTTACGTCCAATAGCCAGGTTATGTAGCAGCGGGGCCTAAAAAATTTTTTACTGGTGTGAGAGAGTGTCTTTTGAGTCTTTCTAGTGGCTATTGGGGCAGGCAACCACTTAATACATCTTCATCAAATAAGAAAACAAAGCCTCCTGATATTTGCTGTTAGAAAAATACTTTTTAACATGATAGCTGCAGGTTTACTTATCCAAAAGGGTAAATAATCCAAATTCCCATAACTTCTCAATGCTGACTACAGTTGAGTATGATACGAGATGAAGTGGAGGGAGGCTTGGGAGAGAAGTGGTGTCCCCTGTTTTGCCAGTAGTTTGTAGACATCCCTTTTTTGAGGTGCCAGTAAGTAAACTATGAATGCTAGTAAGCAAGCTATGAATGCTATGCATGAGTGTCCTTGCTTTCTTGAACACTCCATGTGAACAGATCGTACCAATAGCTATGATGTCAGCATTTATGTAGGATGCTGGGGTACCATGCTACACAGCAGAATTGTCTTCAGACTCCATTCCCGAAGTGACCTGACCCTGTGGCATCTTTAACTTGAAAATGGTGTGTGATTCAGATCACCTATTATCTATGGTGACAGCTTTGTTCTGTGTACAGTCAATGGAGAGAAGTAATTGTGAAGTTCAAATTAGGCACCTGTGGTCAGGTTAAATTGTGTTGCAGCTATGACTGCCTGTTTGAGTCATGGTCTGGTTGTACTGGTTAATCCGTGGCTTGAATTCCATTTTATGCCGTTGAGTTTAGGTACCTGACCTCTGTAGTATGTTAGGCACTTACAGTATCTGGCCTGATACCACTCCAGGAGACTCGGTGAAGATGACTACTGTTACACGAGACACTGAATAAATGTACTGAGAGAGACTGAACTGAACTTTGCAGGACTGCTTCTTCTAGGTAGTCCTAGAAAAAGAACAGATTGGATTGGCCTTGCTGAAAATCTTGCAATAAACTGATAAAGCAGCTGGAATTGGAATTTAGACCTGCTGATTCCAGTCTTGTCTTCAAACTATTCTGGGATGCCTCTATTGGCCTAACCTCTTTGATATTCTAAGTTTTCTTCCATGAGTGTTGATTCCGTAAATACAGAGCACAGAGTGTGAGGTAACATTTAGTAGAAAATTTGATGGTTTGACCTGGGTAAGCGATCTTGACCTTTGCTCATAAGACATGCAATGTCTGCAGCAGATCTAAATATTTCAGATCTTCATTATTTTGTATGCAGTTATAAACTGAAAATTATATTTATCAGTCTTGGACTTGCAAACTATGCCTGTTTAAAACTTAATATGAGGGTGGAAGGCTTCCTTTGTATTGGGTGCCCCCTTTCTGCAAGGAGAAGTGTCTTGAGGCCTCCCAGACAAGTGCCTCCTGCCTCCCAATTTAGTTTAAGTGGGTCTAAAGACTTAGCGTTGTTTTGAGTGAGCACTTTTAAGGACCTCTCCCCCTCTTCTCTAAGATTGATCTGCCAGTTCTTGTACAGATGTCTAAAGTAAACTACAGAATATGCCCCAGCTGTCTTGTGTTTGAGACAACAACTGAAAAGAATGGGAGGTTTCTTTGTCTGCTCCCATCACTGACTTCTGCTGTGATTCTGTACAAATCTCCTAACTCCCTGCTCAGTTGATCCCCCTGTAAAAATAAGTATTAGATTGGAGGGTGCTTTAAGGCTTAATGAATGCTTATAACATGCTTCATGTTCTTGGATTAAAAATGGAATAAAAGCACAGCTGATCATAATCTAGCTGGTTCTAACCAGCTTTTGTCTGTGATGCTACATGCTTGTGTTTATGAAACTAATCTTGTTATGTATTTGCTTGTTCTCCCCTCGCTGCTGATACTTAAATCATTTTGCAGTCCTTCTTGTTCTTACTGTATTTTGAGTCTGAGTTTCTGGTAATGCTCACTTGTGTACTGTAAAGGACAAAATGCAGATAGAAAAAACCCAACTGTGATTAACAGCATTGCTATAGGACTTAAGTAGTACTTCTAAACATGATTAATTTGGGTCAGCTGGATGTAGGATGTGCAGGATAGCCTGGTACTTTACTTGAATGGTTGCTCCTTTGGAAGCATACATGACTTGGCAGCTGTGAGGAGATTTTTATCACTTCTTCCTGTTAAGGAAAGACAAGGGAACAGAAGTGCATCCTGTATTTTTCAAGTGAATTTAATTAAGAGCCAGTCACAAAGCCTTTCTCTAAAGGTAACTATCAGTATTATAGTAAGTCCTTTTATGGTGAGACTGAAGGATTGTCTATACCTTTTAAGCCTTTTCCTTGTTGAAAGTTTATTTTCTTCTGTCTGTGACTGCTTAGTTCCTGGCATTGCTCTTCCCTGTGTGCCTTCCCTGCTGCCTCACCTGCATCAGTGCAGTGTAGGACAGTACTTCCATCTGAATCACTGCTGCTTTTCCTACTCTGAAAGACCATTTCTTCTGCCTTCTTGGGAGAGTAACAAATCTCAGAAGCTGTGTCTTAACTCAGTTGCCCCTAAATGGGGAAAGAAGCTGTGCTTGCCCGGGAACAGGGAGCAGTCAGACCGTGGGGTTTGGGTCTCTGTGTGTTGGTCTTCTGACTCTTGCAAAAGGATGCCATTGTTATGAAGGACTCCAGGCTTAGATGGAAAGCCGATAACCTGTACTGTAAAATATTTGAGAATCTTTTATGTTAGTAGTGTGGTTCGAGGAACATGGACCTCTGCATTTGAAAGTCTATGCATAAATTTATTGAAGCAGCTTTTTGTATTTCTTTTTCATGTTGTGTGTGGCATCAGGAAAATGAAGAACAATTCCTTGAAAACAAAGTCATTGCTAAAATGCATTATCCCTGTTGCAGAAGTGAGGAAATTGAATTTTCAAAGCCTCTGTGAGCTGTTTAGTCTTCTCTGCAAAAGTACCGTATTAAATATGAGATTTTTAGATAAAAGTCGATTATGTTGCATAGAATACTGAAAATGCTTAGTATAAACTTGCTCCTTTTCCATAGGAAGGCAATTTTTCTCAAAAGAATGTAGAGCATTAAATATTTTCTGTTCTTTTTCTTGAAATAACTGCCCAGAAAAAAAGCACTTTCAAAGCAGACATGTCACACAGTGATGATATTGTCATATGCTGAGAATGTTGGACAGAACTTTTTTCAGGGAATTTCTGTCACTGGTGATGAGAACAGTGCCAATTATTTAATGTGTCTCTTGGCCGAAACAGAAGCCTTCAGAAATAAGCTTTTTTTACTGGTTGTTTTACAGTTTGGAATATGTTAAGCATTGAGCTAATCCAGATACTGACTTCTGAAAAGTTTGGTTGTTTTGATGGATCAAGGCCAAAGGCTCGAGTTGCTTGTCTTGATTCAGTTCTGTAATGGAAGGGCAGATGTAGCCAGTAGCTGTGGGAGAGCTGCAGGGAGTGCTAAAACTCTCTCCAGCTTTCTCCTGCTGTGAAAACTATGTCCACTATGTCTCTGGGGCTTTCGGAGGGGAGCTTCAGGGCATGGGAGGGGGAGCAACACATGCCAGGGTAACTGGTGGTGGGACTTGGACTCCTACCAGCTTGATCCAATACTGTACCATAATCAAATGCTCCAAAAGTGCTTCTTTGCCAGAGATCCTGGACTCTTCTCCCTCCTGCTGTCTTCCCCACATTTTGAATGGTGACTTGTGTTCCTCCTCTGCTTCCAGAGTGGAATATGTGACAAAAATAAAAATAACAATAACACTGTTTTATGGCTTTGCATACATGCTGGGCTTTGTTGATTCCTGTACTAACGGATTTTAGGGACTGTCAGGTAAAAGATGGTATGTGTTGAAAAAAAAACAACAAACTAATTAGTGGCTGAAGCATTTTTCTAACAGATGAGTTTACTAGCGTCTTTGAGTGCAATAACCTTTCTTTTACCATGGAGAGGAGTGCTGAAACTCCAGGGTTTTTGGTCATCAAAAACCCTTCCACATGTATAGCTTTAAAAACAAAACACACACACAAAAAAACCCAAACCCAAAAAACCTTTGCTTTCCTAGATTTCTGCAGAGATAAGAGAAGACTGTAAGATTCTAGAATTTGGCAGTTTGCTATTTTTTTGTATCTTTAGGATTTTTTTCTGTTTGATGTTGGGTAGGGGGGAGTAGATGCTCTGTTCTGAAGTGTAAACTTGCATGACACGGCAGAGGGGAGCAGGAGATCTTTGTAAACCAGCATTCACTCTGCTTTACTGTCCTGTATCCCACCTTGACTCTGAGCTGCTGTGGCAGAATGTTTTTGGTGTTAGACTGTTTTTTCTTACACAGTATTTCCTGTTGATGTGCATCATTCTTCTTCCCTGAAATCTCCCTCTGTGTTTTTCCCTCATTATTGTGATTCCTCAGCTGACACAGAAGATGTGTGCATTGTGGAGAGGCTGTTCTCCAGTAGTCTGGTGGCCATAGTTAGCCTTAAAGCTCCACGCAAGCTGAAAGTTTGTCACTTTAAGAAGGGGACAGAGATTTGCAACTACAGTTACTCCAACACCATCTTGGCTGTCAAACTCAATAGACAGGTGAGTAGTAATTTTGACTAGGTGAAAACGTGGAAAGGGGTTGTGGATTTTATTTTGGCGCTTCCTCTGCTGATTGATGTCTCTTTCTTTGGTGACAGATTTGCTGTTTGAAATTAACTTGTACTTTTTCCAGCTGTAGTTTCTGTGTGGTGTCTCAGTACTCTCATTTGGTTAGGGTTTTTTGGTTCTATGTTTGTGTTTACTTAGGAAAATGGCCTGAGTAAGCTGGTCATGCTTTGAGCAGGAGGTTGGACTAGAGACCTCCTGAGGTCCCTTCCAGTGTGAATCGTCCTATGATCCTAAATATGAAAGTATGTGAAACTGACAATATCTGTTCAGGCCTAAACTTAGTTATTATGTATTCACCTTTCATGTGTTTGGGTTTTTTTAATACTATTTGCTGAATTCTTAAAAGAAAAAAAATTAAAAATCACTGAACTGGTGAAAGTTCTGAGTTAAACACCTGGAAACACAGTTTTCTGTATTACTAAATCACTATCAGACTCTTCTGCAAATACAGACTTCTTTGTCTTCAACCAGTTCATTTAAAGTAGAGAGAATGGCATCTGAAGGACAAAATCTTCTTAGTGTCTGTCCCCAAAATCAGGTGTGGGAGGATGGGATTCCTGTTTAAAATCATAAGGGAAACTGACTAAATTGGTTTCTGGCATGGTGAGGTAGCATTAAATGAGTAACCTCTTGTTAGTCATCCAGATGTAGTCTACAAAAGTGTAAATGAGATGTTGAAGAACTTAAAGTGTTTTTTTTTTTAAAAAAAAAGCCTCTCACTAATGATTATGAGTAAGTAATAGGCTCTATAAATGGTTAAAAAAAGTCTTGTATGTTTTTCTGTTTAGCCAAAGCAGAAAATTATTTCCACATGTGAATTGGCCTCTTGAGGTGAGGAAATACATAAGGGTAGGTACAGAATAAGAATTAAATAGCTTTAAATGAAGGTTTCTGGCTTGCTAACTTAAACTAGCGATGTAAATAATTTTAATTTAAATCAGTTTGCACTAGCATGGTTGAGAGAAGTCAGTTCAAGTGACCAAGTGTAGTATTGTGCGGTTGAAGCCTTGTCAAGAGGTGTATCTTATGTATCTTCTATCAGACTCTTATTTCTTCCCATCAGGTGGGTACTACCTTTTCTCTATTGGAAGGTACCTACTGCATTTTGGATACAATATTTTTAGGATTGATATATCAAACTGGAGTTTATGTTAATTTCAGCATTTTGTCCTCTTTCCCATGTCTAGAGACTGATAGTATGTCTGGAAGAGTCTCTTTATATACACAACATACGAGACATGAAGGTATTACATACAATCAGGGAGACACCTCCCAATCCTGCAGGTGAGTGTGTTAGAAGGTAGTATAACTCTGAAAAGCGTGTTCTGTGTCAATGTATGATGTTTCCTACAGAGAACTGTAGCATTATTCATTCCACTTTAAAATAAAAATAACAATTACATGAGCGTTGTCTTAAACCCTACCGATTCAATCCTGGTGAGGTTTTTGAGAACAAATAGCAGACTCTGCCTTAAACGGCATCTTCCCAGTGTTTTAGTCTCCTAGAGTGGATGTGTAATGTTAGAAGTAGTAGAGATACAAACTGGATTTTGCCAGCACTTGGTATAGTTAAAGACTTTGTCAGGTTAATGCTTTACGAGTCATGGCAGACGTGGGGAAATTCTACTGTTTAATCTGTTACTGTAGCTCTATTGGTATTCTTCCTTCTCTACCTTACATTAATCTTTAATTTATGTTAAATAGTTGACTATGTTGCAGGTTGACTCTGAGATTACTCATCCTTGTTCTGTTTCTGTTGCTACCTTGTGAGGATAACTCGAGTTACCTTTGTAATATTCAAACATAGAATCAGAAAGTTCTGCTGCATAAGTCTTGGTATTTGTCTTTCTAATTCTGTTTCTGTGTCCCTTCCAGGGTTGTGTGCTTTATCAATAAACAATGATAATTGCTACCTGGCCTATCCAGGAAGTGCAACTATTGGAGAAGTACAAGTCTTTGACACCATCAATCTGGTAAGGACCTTTGTGAATGCTGTTTCCACTTCTAAAGATACAGTTTTTGGAAATGACTTAACTTGCTCAGAGAGAAATTACGAGACACTCAGGTTTCTCTGTGTCAGTTCACAGTATCTCTTGTAGCCAGGCTTCACAGAACATCGGCAAAGAAAACACAGACACTAATAGATTTGATGTGTAGAGTTGGCCAAATGGGTGGAGCAAAGTAATTTCTATTTGAATTGTCTTTTAAGTACCCTTCTACTGCTTGTACTCTCTATGCACATGCTTCGGTGATAATTTTGTGTACTTTTACTTAGCAGTTACTGAAACAAATATTGAAGCTGTTGTCCATAAAATAAGATACATATTTGCCTTGAATGCTCTTAAATATGCAGTCTTAAGCTGCAAACATGTAGCTTTTAACCTGTACTGTACTAAGGTTATATTTTATTGATTCACTCCTGCAGAGAGCTGCTAATATGATCCCAGCTCATGATAGTCCCTTGGCTGCTTTGGCGTTTGACGCAAGTGGTACTAAGCTTGCCACTGCATCAGAAAAGGTAAGGTGCCTTTTTATTGACTTGCTGTCAGTGATAAAAATGAAATTTGTTTCTAAGCATTTTAAGTAAGTTTAAGCATGCACAGTTCCGTATGCAAGTGCCAAAAAAGAACGGTTACAGTTAGAATGGCAAATCTAAGTTAAGAACTGTTAATGATATTTGACACAACATCCATGCTGTGAAATGTTGGATAATAAGGTTATTTAAATAAATACATTTTAATCTGGCCGTAATCAGGGCAATCCTCTAAGTGTTTCTCCCTTTAGTGCAGGATACTTATTAGAAATTAGTTGTCTTGTTTTGATGTTGTCTTCCTAATGAAAACAAGACCGTTGAAGTCAGAACAGAGAGGTGTCTTGCCAGTCTTTGGCACATGATGACAAATTGTCCATCTAAATTGTATAAATTAGAAAGTCTGAAGCCTCTGCTCTTTGAATAAGAAGCTTTAGAATATAAAGGTGTAACTGATTGCATCTGATAAAGGAACAAAGAGTCCAGGTGAGTGTACTTGTGGTACTTGTCTAGTGTGGTCGCTTTCATGATGAAATATGATAAGGGCTGTTCTTGATGCATAGTTTGTTCTTTATATTAGTAGCTCCCACCTCTTGTTGTTTCTCTACTCTTCAAACACATCCCACGAACAAGCTCCATAAATATTTCGTGGTGGTATGTGGTGTGCATCAACGTTATTAACAGCAAAATGGTTTACTGCTTGTAGTTGTACTCTGCTCACTGTAGCTAATACACAATGAACAAACTTGAAATGAAAATTATTTTTTTTTTCTCTACAGGGGACAGTAATAAGAGTGTTTTCCATTCCAGAGGGACAGAAACTCTTTGAATTCCGAAGGGGAGTGAAGAGGTAAAGTTCAACTTGGCTAATTATCTGAAGCTTGTTCCTTATGGTGGATGTCCAGTATGTTCTGCAATTGAGTTGGCATCCTGATTTTTGCCTGGTTTCATCTTCATTCATCCCTGCCTGTATGCTTATAACAGTTCCAGTTTGAATGCCTTCCAGTTTTGCTACTTGATCTTGACTATTTTACAAATCAATCCTGTCAGAGTTGTACTCCCTCTTGCCTTTTAAAAATGTATTGGTGAGGGAACTTGTTTAAAGTGGGTCACCTTTTGTGAGATATATTGTACTGCCTCCAACTGCCATAAGAATACATCTAATATTCTTGCTCTCTTCTAAATCTTGCTAGTGCTGTGATCATTGCGAGCCATGGTGAAATGGTGCTATGATTTGTTGTAGTAGTAGCTCAGTAGTTCTGCTCTTTATACAGAGGTAAGACTGAGTTCAGATTGTTACTAATTGACCCCCGTATCTGGTATACATCAGAGCTGAACATCGTTAATGGGAATCTTGCTCTTTAAGTGCTTTAAGAAGGCGTCAGAGAATTCAGAATGCTTACTATGGAAATATTCTTTTTTTCTTATTTGCTGAGCGGTGGTGACTGAGAAATCTGCTTAATTATTAATAAAGCCAAATACTTTGGCTTAATTGCAAGTCACCTGCAATCACTGACAGGAGAAGAAGAGCAGGTAAGTCTACCATGCAGCCACAGTTCTTCCCAGCTCTCACAATATGGCTTGTGTGAACGTTATGGAGCTTCTTAGTGGTGAATGTGCAGAAGGACTCCTACCTACCAAAATAAAGAAGTAATATCTCATTTAAGTCCATTCCCATGGGTTAGTTAACTAGCTTTCTTCTTACACAAATTGGTACGGCACTAGAATATCAGAAATAATGCTTCATTTTTTTTTCTTTCTTTTTTTGTCCCTAGGTGTGTGAGCATCTGTTCATTGGCTTTCAGCATGGATGGCATGTTTCTGTCTGCATCCAGTAACACAGAGACGGTGCATATCTTCAAACTTGAGACTGTGAAAGAAAAGTAGGTTTCAGAGGTGCCTTAGATTTTTCAAGGAAAAGGCTTTAAAATCAATTATACTCAACAGGATGAGTTCTCCAAAGTGTGGACAGACTTCTTTTGAACTCTTCTGTAAAGTAAAGGGCATGAGAAGTTATTTATGAAATGGCAACTGCAGCTGGGCTGCATACTGTTCTCCTGGTGAATAGAAAAGGTATTTCTGCCAAAGAGAAATTGGCCATCCTTGGCAGAGCAATGCGGAGCAGTTAATGATTTGAGTTACATATGTGTTTCACCTCTTCTGACGTCCATATGGAAAGAGCTGTCTTAGCAGTGTCTTCCAGCTGCCTATAGAGCTTTAAAAGGCACCAGGTTATAAAATGTTCCCATTTATGATTTGAGAGTACAGTCTTAAATTTCTGTGGAAGTTGTTGGAAACAATGATTTGCTTATGATAAACAAGTGGATAAAATCTTGAAGTGTAGCGCTTTCCAGTAGGTCTTGCTCTTGTATAATGAGCCTTATGAAATGCAGTTTTATAAGCAGAAGTATCAGTTTACAATCAAACATGTTTAATAACAGGCTGAGGGTATTGTAGGACACATTGTGCCCTGTAGCATAAACGGAGAGCGTCAGAGTTCTCAAGGGTGTTAGTTATTTCTGAAGAGAAACAAATGGCTGCTTAATATCTTCAAAAATAAAAAGATGTTTCAAAGTGTTTACACGCCTTTCTCTCTAATGTGAAGGCAAAGTCCGTCACTTTTTTCTTCTGACTTGTAGACCTCAGGAAGAGCCTACAACCTGGACAGGTTACTTTGGAAAAGTGCTGATGGCCTCAACAAGCTATCTGCCCTCTCAAGTAACAGAGATGTTCAACCAGGGTAGAGCCTTTGCTACAGTCCGCCTGCCGTTCTGTGGGCACAAAAACATCTGTGCACTTGCCACGTGAGTAGAGAAACTGAGCCCGCATTCACCACCCCGCTGGGTTGCCGTGTCGGGCCGTGGAGAGGCTGACACCATAAAACACAACCTCATCTGCAGCAGAGTTGATAGTACACAGAGCAATGGGTCACCTGTAACCATTTCAAAGCCTTTTCTTGTTCATGAGCAATGTGTTAGAGCTAACACCTCACAGTCCTGTGAGGGGAGGAGGGAAAGGCATAATATTTCGATGAGAATAGACTATTTCGAAGTGTTGTTTAAAGATGTCTCTTAATTTTGAAAGAAGAATGTTGAGAACAGACCCATGGGCTTATGGCACTTGCTTCCATTAGTGCTAGGGGGAGTGGGGCTGTATGTTAGTGAATTGCAAAATTAGGCAATGCAGACTAACCATTAAAGAAGTCTCTGAAAGCAAGTTCATAGTATTTTTGTCTCTAAAACAGTGTAGCATTCATTAAAGTTAATTTTGAGGACTAAATCTAATCTTTATTTTGTCTTCACCAAAGGCAGGTCCCATTTGGCACAGCTGCCAAAGCAATAAGCTGAGCAGTAGTAAACTTATTTTGTGAGGGGTTTATAGTTTTTATGCTAAATTGACTTCATGTCTGTACTCTCACTCCTGATCTCAAAGCACCCTTTAAGCAATAATTAAGCCTTGTAATATTTCTGAAATAATTAAACACTTCCCGTTAGAATATTTGTCTCTGGACTTGTGCAAAGCTTGATAACAGGATGGTGACTTATTAATCTGTTTTATTGGGTCATAGATAAATTGCTTGATTCCTGTGGCATCCCGTTAGCCCCAAAATGTGGTGATGCCTTACATTTTTATGCACAGTTCTTTCCTAGGTGCTCTGTCTAACAGTGTTCCCTGCCTAGAAGCAAGAGTGTGGAAAATAATGGCTTAAAATCATGGGAGGGGAGGAGAGTGTGCTTTCTTGAGTTCTTATTAATCTGTTGCTCTCCCCTAAACCTTTCTAGCATCCAGAAGATCCCTCGTTTATTGGTGGGAGCTGCTGATGGGTATCTCTACATGTACAACCTAGACCCCCAAGAAGGAGGAGAGTGCACACTAATGAAGCAGCACAAGTAGGTCCACATTAGCTGAGGACTGCTGTATTTTATTTCTTCACAAAATCCAGTTTGTCCTTAAACTTAGTTCTGTTCTGCAAAAGTCTAACTTCGAACAGCTCATTTCTTTAAGCTAATTGTTTTCCAGACCTCTGACGTGAGTGAGTAACTTCAGAGTCCCCCTGCGCCTGCCTTCCTAGTATCTGCTACACTAAGCACCGCTTTACCAGCAGAAACTTAACACTGTCCGATTGCAGTGAAGGATCAATCGCTGTTAGCTGAATGATCCTGTTTCCTCTTACTTGGCAGTTTGAGTTGAGTTACTTAAACAAGAATTTGAAACGCCTGACACCATCCTCTTCATCAATAAATGAAGCGGTTACAGACATGAGATATGTTACTCTGACTTTACAGAGGGGAATCTGGCCTGTGAAATTATCGGTATTCTGTCTACTGGTGTGTTTATTAAAATTCCTTGTATATAGGCCGGCCAACTAATGTTCTGCAGCAGTACTGTAGAAATCTTAAGGAAAATATGACAAGGTGTTGTTATTTTTAAATAAGGTTTGGCAGGAAAAGCTAGGGTAATATAGCCAGGTTACTTAAATGATTAGTCATAGAATTAAAGCCAGTAACTCACAGTGATAATGCAGGTTTGCAGCTTTGGTCAATCTATAATACTGGTCAAAAAATCATATGTGTATCTGAATGTTTTAAGGTACGACCTCTGATTTCACCTGTAGGTGAAGTGAAGCCTCATAGAGGGAAGCTTTTATCAAGTTAATCTCTGAAATGCTCTAATACCTTCACTAGAGAGTTTTCGAGCATATGTGTGTGAAGCAACCACTTCTGTGGTGGACAGAGCTCAAGACACAATATGTATTATTGCTGATTGGAATGGTTATTACTTTTTTAATTGTGTGCTCTTGTTCTGAGTCTTTTTTTCCTAGTATCAGCTACTGATGCCATCTCAGAGGCAAGCGTGTTGCTGATGTGTCTTCAGTGTTAAATATGAAACGTTGACAGATGCCTTCTTGACAGCCCTCTGGAATGGAGGGACCAAGTTCCTCCTGTTGCATGTGTATATGTATTACTCACACATCTAATGAGATATTCTTGTGTAGCTGTCAGCTAAAGCTGTTTTATGCCCAGGGAGATCACCTCTCCAGCTAACCTCTCTCTGCTTGGTAGGCTCGATGGCAGTATGGAGCCAGCCAACGAAATTCTAGAGTCTGCATCCCATGACCGGCCGTTGGTAGCGCAGACATACAGTGCCGCTGTGACTAAAGGTACATATGTGCCTTCCTCACCCACAAGGCATGGTAAGGAGAAGGCAGGAAACGGGGCAGAGAGCACCTCTGTGTATTGCTTCATTCTAGATGGCTGCCTGAGCTCATCTACTTCAACTCTGAGCTTTTCGTAACTGCGGGGTGATGTGGAGCATTGGTGAGCAGTAGGAAAAGAGCGCTTGTGATGTACAGTAGCTTCCTGTAGATGGATCGCTGATCTCTGCTGCTTTCGGGGTAGAACTTTCTCTCGAATTGTGGTTGATTAGTGTAGTGATAGTTGCAGTACTTGCCAAATGGTTCTTGAGATACTCTAACACAACTATTTCATACAGGAGTTCTGCACCCAGACCTTGTGCAAAGCATCTGTATCATAAACCCCCCTCCTTTGTTTGGTTTTGGTTTTTTTAGCAAGGTTGACAAGTGCTCCTGTCATTCCTTTATGGGAACAGTGACGTTTTAGCCTGTTTTGCTGCTCTGTTAAATTGAGAGGATGAGAATTTGGTTAATGCTGCAGCTCTCCGAGTGGAGCTTTTACCGTCTTTGTATGGCACTCAGGTGCTGCTTCAACTGCAGAGGCAGGACAGTCTGCACATATAGCATCATTACTGCAGTTGCAGCTGTAATGCATGGATGGAGATTATCATCCTGCCCAAAGCACCAGTACACATTGCACACACAGTAGTTGGATTTTGATTATAAACTGCTCTTGGCTTGGAGAATCATGGTCATGATGAAGGCAAACATAGGGGAGCAATGGAACTGATGCAAGTAACGTCTGGTGCTTCAGCTCTAATCATTCACTGTTGTTCCAACTTTAGTTTGTGCTGCTGATCCCCCAGCTACTTGTTCTTCTCTCTGCAGCCTATACAGATGACCTGGGTGCCGTGGGTGGAGCTTGCCTGGAAGATGAAACCAACTCACTTAGATTGGACGAAGACAGTGAGCATCCCCCCATGATCCTTCGGACAGACTAAACTTTGACCTGTGAACTCACTCCTGAAGCAGAGAACACTGGCTTGATGTTTCTTGAGGAATCTCGTGTTATGCTGCTATGAACTTTGACATGAGTTGGGAGAGAGGATGACAGACTCTTACAGTTTTAAGTCGTAGCTGTAGTTCTAATTCTATACAATTGGAAAAATATATGGTTTTCAATTCAGTGGCTTTTAATCTTGCTTATCTATTTTAGCTGTGTTTATTTTTTTTTGTTGCCAAAACCTGCTGTTTGTGCAGCCCTCAGAGCCTACTAGCTTTGCATGCGTTCATGTGCCAAGCAAGCATAGGAGGGGGAGAGAGAGAAGCCACTTTATAACAAACTCAAGTTTGTATTTTTTTTATATATGTATATAATATTTAGCTTATATAAGAAAGGAGTAGAGAAGTGGTTCTGGAAGCTGAGACTAGTTCTGCACTGACAAAGGTCCAAATGGTTTCCTGTGCATGGGCTTGCAGGCATACCTAGTGACTGACATGCAACCTTTCAAATGCAATGGCCTGTTTTTTGGGGTTCTCCCTCCCCTTTCCTGGACCATTTTGTTAATTAAAATTCCTTCTGAATGTTGTGTATTTGTGGGACTGTTCTGTTTGTTGGGATGGAAAACTGGAAGTGTTTCCCTGCATAAGGATGTAGAATATAGAAAGTGCCTTTACAGGGAAGAAAAGAAATTGCTGCAGGAAGAAAGCTAGAATGAAGGAGGAATTGCTAGAGACTCTTGTTGGTACACCGTTAGGACTTGGGTGTCTGTGGCCCATAGTGGCTGCTAAGCTTGTGGGGTTTTTTGGAGAAGACTTGGAATGCACTTTCTTTCTCTCCTGTAGATTGTCTTATTTCCTTGGCAGAGTAGCAATAACCTTTTTTTTATACTTAAAATTATCCAAAGCAAGGATTCTGTCAGGCTGGATGGAAGTTGCTGTTAAGTATGGCAGCCCCGCTCTTTAAACAGCCTTGAGGTTTTCAGCTGGAAGGCGTAGCTCTCAATTCTTGCTTCTCTTCAGTCTGGGGCTGGCTCTACTGCTCTAATAGTGAAGGCTCATGATTTTTTTTCAAGATACTGATGTACATATAAATGATTTTGAAAGATTAATTTTCTTCTGGGTTCTCTTCTGATAGATGATGTGGGTTTTGTAAATTTTATTTTTTTTATTTCCTCTTTCATCAGAGTACCTCTTGTGATACGCACTCCGAGGACTGGTTGTCTCTTTGGCAGTTTTGGAATAAATCCTAAACTGCCCTGACCCTGGCTAGGGCTTTCCAAGGCTGAGCAGTGCTGCAGACTATTTTTAGGGTTGTAATGTGCCTTCTCTTGAGTCTTGGATAACAGTTAGTGAGCAAGCGATTAGCAAAGTACTTGGTGAGTGTTACTTTCCTTTGCCAAAATGAGCCTGCTTTGCCTTTTGTGTAGCAATGTGGGTTGCTTCCTTTCCCTCTAGTGACTGCTTGCAAAGAAATAAAAATAAAAACAGGCAAGGAAAATGTGGATCTTGAGAGGAGGACAGAAGCTGAGTACTCCAGCTATGTGTGAACTCCCTACCACAACTAGACAGTGATGTGCTTTTAGGATTCGGTACTGTGAACAAGTCTTCTCTCAAGCAATAGCAGGCAGTGTTCTTTGTCCCCAGAGCCCTGTGTGGGCAGGTGGGCTTCCCTTCCCTTTGAAAGTGCAGAAGATGGTGGTAGCCCTTGCCAAGAGAGCTGCCTGTATCAGTGAGGCTACTGTTAGTCTGTGTATGTGGAGGATGTTCTTACACAAGCACATGTGGGAGAGAAGGGGTCAGGTTTGTTTATTCATTGAAAACCCTTGACTATTGTGAGTAGTTGGCTGGAGTGGCTTGTGGTGCCATCTCCAGAACCCAGCACATTCAAAGCAAACCACTCAGCCATGCTGAGATATCGCTTAGTCTCTTGACTTTAAGCTCTGGCTGACAACTAAATTCTGTGGTCTGGAATTTTTATTATTTTTTTTTTTTACTGCAAGTGCTATCAGCTTTGCTGTGGAGCTTATGATTGCAGAGTAAAATACAAGTCTTGAAGTATATATAAGCTCAGTGAGCTTTGCTGGCAAACTGAACAGCCCAGGAGCTGTCAGATGTCTGCTCGTTCCAGACTAAAGCTGGTAACATTCCTGATAACATGCTCGGAGGCTTGGCGTAGACTCCACAAGTAGAGTGAGCATTTAAACATGCATAAGCAACGCAGGTCTGCTAAGCACACAAGTTTTACAACTCTTAAGTGTAACAAAGGCCATCTTACATAGTAAGATATACCCCTTCATGTAATTACTCTTACTGCTAAAAATTGAGAACATTTATTGTACTAATTTTACCCCTTCTTAACTTTTACACCGTATCTTCCACAGGTGAGTTGGAGACCCCGTATTCACTGTGTTTGTGTCTTCTGTGTGCTGTAGTATGCGCCTGCTCCCGAGCCACACGCTGACTGTTGAATCGCTATGCCTTGCTTGGGTTGCTCTTGAGTAGAAGCTGGAGGCCAGTTAAAGTATCTATCTTTTTGTCATTGTGGTAACTGGGAAAATCTTTTTAGAGAGCAAAAGTAATAATCTGGGGTTAGTGACCAGCACGGAGCTGGTAGAGTGGAGCAGGTGGTTTTTGGTCCCCACTGACAGTATATTTAAGAGTGGTGACAGTTTGTCTTAAGTTCATTGCATGAGGTTATAAACTTCCTCAGATAAAACATGACTAATATTTCCCTCTGGCCTGAGGCCCTCAGTAACCACCCTGTTGTGGTACGCTACCAAAGTTAGAAGCCTTTCAGGTTGAGGTTTTATCCTAATGACACAAAGATGTATTCTTTTTGTTTGTTTGTTTCTTAAACATACCAGAAATGCTGTTTGCAGCTGCATCCTCACCTGAGTATGGAGCATATGATCGCACTGTTACGCTCTGGATCAGGTGGTGTCTAGAAGTTTCTATTCTGATGGTCTAACAGCCCTGGATTCCCCAGGGTGAGCCAAGGCGGCTCGAGCCCTGTGCTGTGGCCATGGGCTTCTGGTCATACGATACGGGAACACCTATACAGCCCCTCTCGTTTTAGACTGACCTTCCTTGGAAGGACAGCGTTTGTTCTGTGGCAGTGCTGTCTCTCTCTAGATATGGACTGCGCTTAATAGCTTTTTTAACTCAGTAGAGGGTAGGGGGTGGAGATAGACAACTGAAACAACCAAAGCTGGGGAGGGGGGGGGACACTTATAAACTTGGAATCCTAAACTCAGGTCTTAGATTGCAGTGGGATATGTTCCCAGTGAGTACCGTGGGGAAGGAGCCGTTTCTCTTGATGTGCAAATAGGTAGCGAGCGTACATACCCTGCTGCTGTCTCGACATCTGTCTGTTTACCCTGTTTTGTATTTCAAGTTCTGAGGCAGAAAGCTTTTATCTGCTCCGGACTCTTCTTATGTCACTGTTTCTGAAATACAAGCGATAGATACAAATCTAGCAGTTAAAAGGCTGGGCCTGGCGGAGGAGGAGGAGGAAGTAAAAAGCAAAAAGCGGTTATTAAAAGCTGTTTCTTCTGAGGCCCTGTTCAGCAAGACATTGTGCAAGTGCTCCCTCTGGGCTCGGCTGCCTGCGTGTCCCTTGCTGCTTCAGGTCCTGCACAAGCGAGTTTCTTGGGCCTGTTTCTGCAGAGGGAGGGGGTAGAAGGGCTGACTTTTCAAGTCTGCCTGAGTTCAGATAAATACCTGAGAAGGCTTTTAATAGAGTGACAGGTTTCTCCACAGAGGAAACGTGCGTCTGACCTATGCGTAATAGTGAAAAGGGAGGAATGCGCCGAGGAGCCGCCAGCTCGGTGAGTAGGTCAGCGTAGAGCCCCGAGAAGCTGATCAGCTGAGCGCTCGGTGTTACATCCCGTGCTGTGCTTTCTTGGCTCTAATAATGGCGTTAGCACCAAAGCAACGTGCAGTAAGACGGTAGAATTTCTTTCCGTGTAGGTAGCTGAGCTATTCAGTATTACCACTTGTGTGCGCAGATGCTCCGCTGCTGTTTGCAGAGCGACGGGAGTCTTTTGTCCAAAGCATTGGTGGGGATTAATCACTGCGGAGATTTGGAAAGTTTTATTTTGTGCTCCAGCTGTCCTGGCTAACAGTCGCCTCGGTTTAACCTGTTAACATCTGAGAGCAAGGCAGAGTGTCTTCTCTACATGTGCAGAGCAGGCCTTTTTCTTTTTTCTGGAATCTGTGCTGCACCATGAAAGGTTTGCAATGAAGAAAGCATGGCTCTGACTGTAAATAAGATTCCAGTTGCACAACCAAAGGAATTCAGCAAATTCCTCTTTTTCTAACCATAACATGCCTTCATTTTAACACGCTTCAAATTGGCAAATCTCATTTTACACTGCCTTGAAAATAACCAGACAAGAAGTTTTTATTCTGGCTTGTGAATAGCTACGGTTGTGCTCGTTACAGATGTCCCAGTGCTGTGGCTTTGACCATGCGGCTGCAGCCGTCCGTACGCTGACTGCCCCTGCGCTGCCTTGCATGTGTCCGACTCGTTTCTCAGGAGTGGGGAAGTTGTTCCTGAACCTGTAGCTCTGGGTTTCTGTGGGGGTGTCGACTCAACCCTTTGTCTACCTGGATCTATTTGCTCTTGCATTTGCTTCCTCGCCTGGAAAAAAAACAAACCCTGCATCCTGCAGTGCTCACTTACTCTGTTCGATAGCTGTGTCGATAAGTGGGGGAAAAAAAATCTGTCTAACATTCCACCTCACCAAGTGTCTGGCTCTCGCTGCTAGCCCATCGCTCTTTGTAATTTTATAACTGCCTAAGAAATTAAATCTGTGTTGTGATAAGTATTCTGTGTCTTCTTCCTTTTGTTTGCTGCTTGGAGATGGGGCTGGATAAGATCAGGGTGATGCTGCGTGTGTTCTGTGCTCTGTGGTCCGAACCAGCCCGCCGGCAGCAATAAGCCCTCGGTCGTAGCTGTGCTTTGTAGCTGCTCTCGAAAGACAACTGTCAGCTCGCGTTTTGCAGGGACTGGGAAAGGACAAGCTGAGTTTCTCCTGGCACATCTTGCTTGCAAATGTAATTTTCCCTCTTGTTCCTCCTTAAAGCTCTTCCCGAGGGACTTGCACTTGTGTTTTTCTCCTGCTCCTCAGGTGAGTTTAGATAACTTCCTTTATTCTTTCTTTCATGGATGGCATCTGAAGCAGTGCTTTCAGTCCCACGCCCCTCTCACCGTGCTGTCACTCCAAGCTTGTTGCTTCTCACTGTCAAGCCCAGGAGGAAGACCTGGAGCGAGCCCATGCGGATGGGTGAGGCGGCATCTCCTGCTTCTCTATGTATCCTTCCTTTTGCAAAGCTGTGTCAAACACTCTCATCAGGGTGGACGAAAGAGGAGAAAAACCCTTTCTGCTCTTGCTAGCGATGGTGGAGCGTGCGATGATGAGACTCTCCTTGTTCTCCTGCCTGTTTCATAGCGAGGCCTCAGCTGTGACGCTGCAGACGTCTCCTCTCCTGATCCAGCTCTGGAGGGCAATGCTGTCCTGTCGGTGCCGTTTGTGTGCCTCCCTTTGCTTCAGGCAAAACAGGTCGTGTTAGCTCAGATAAGTGTTTCTAAACTTCGTTCAGCTGCTGGTGACTGTCATCTGCCTGGAGCAAACCAAGGATCTGAGAAGCTGCTGGTGGATTCGGTAAGTGGCAGCAACTTCCAGCCGCAGGGGTGATGCCAACTCCTCTGTCCCCTGTGCCCCCGATGGATGTTGTCATCCAGACATGCTGATATTTCAGGAGGTCCGACTGCCCCTCTGCTCCTGCCCTAGGAGAGCAAAGCAGAATATTCCCCAGTAAGTATGGGGAAAAATGGTAAATAATGGGTCAAACCCAGCCCTGAACCAGGCAGCTGCAGCTGCGTTCTGATCAGCAGTCTCAGCTCTGTCTGCTGTTACTGGGTCAGGCCTGTTGAACCTCAATTCCCAGGGAGGGGACTGAGAAATCTCATCCCCCATTATTTAGCATATTACAGGGGTAGACACAGACTCAAGCCTGTGTTCCTCCCTGCCACGTTTTCTCCTGGTAGTGAGTAGGCTTTTGGGTTTAGCTGTGCTGCGGTGGCCTGCCAAGTGCTCAGGCAGAGCCCCTTTGCTACACAGCACTCGAGTCTGAGATGAGATGAAATTACTTGGAGCAAGAGCACAATTCTGGCGTAAACAGCCCAACTGTGCCACGCGTGCTGCCGGGAGCGGAACGGCTCTGGTGAGCTCACACCAACCTCGGCCCTGCTGATTTGCAGTGAACCTCCTTTGATGCAGCATCACCCTTATCTGGAGCAAATGGGTGGGAAGCAGCTGCTGGGGCGGTGCTGGGGCAGCCGCAGGGAGAGGGGAGCACCATCCCTGCTCTCATCCTGCCCCTGTCACGCCACGGCACCCGCTCCGGCCTGAATACTCGCCCGTCCCTGAGCACGCATCTCGTGCATACCACATCTACCCTGGCCCCGCACAGGGCTCGGCAAAGGTTTCGGATGCGGTTCTGCCAGGCTATTGGCAGGGCCTTCTTCAGCTAATTAATGGTGTGATGTGAGCTAACGAGGGCTTTCTGCCCAACCTCCTGGAGTTGAGGAAATCTGATACCTGCTCTTCTGGCACCTTGTTATTTATTTTATGGTTTTCTTACTGGTGAGTTTTATTAAGTTACAGGTTATAATAAAGGATTTGGAGATTGACACGTCCATGAATAGGCTAGAGCATTTTGACGGTATTTTGATATTCTGGATACTATTTTGCAGGGGTAAGGAAGGCCTTGGGAGAGAGGGAGGCTTGTGTTTGCACAGGTCCAGGTTGGGGGCTGTGCTGGGGAGCACTGAGGCACACAGAGCAATGGACCCACCATGTCCAGGTGGTGGGTACAGACTGTCACCTTTGGGTGGCAGGTACCTGCTCAGCACCTCTCGCCACCTCCCTTCTGCTCGGGGCTTACAGAACCGCTTCTGCCCCTTCACTGCCCGCTTCCTCGGCAGCTCCAGACCGGGGCTGACGCTTTACCTGTGCTGAGCAGCCCGAGCGCGGTCCCAGCGGCAGTCTGGGTCTCCCCATTGCGAAGCCGAGGGTTCGGGGGGACCGCGCTCTGCCGCCGCGCAGCCACTAGATGGTGGTGCGGGACCCGCAGCCGCGGAGCATCCCGCTGCCTTCCCCAGCAGCATCCCGGCCTTCTACCCCTAGAACATCCATACCCTTTCCTCCCTTCCCCCGGAGCATCCCTGCTTCTTCCCCGGCAGCATCCCGGTCTTCTGCCCCCGGAGCATCCCTCCTTCTTCCCTGGCAGCATCCCGGTCTTCTGCCCCTGGAGCATCCCTGCTCCTTCCCCAGCAGCATCCCTGCCTTTTCTCCCTGGCAGCATCCCTGGTCCTTCCCGTGTCCCCTCTCAAAGCATCCCTCTGCCCACTTCTGCGGCAGAGCTCTGCAGCACCTTGAGTGTGTGCTCAGGGCACCTTCTCTGTGCTGGTGCTCCATGACTCAGAGTAGAACAAGACAGGAAAAAAAAAAAAACCAAATGGTCTGTGTTTGCCCTCACCCAGCCACTGAGCCAACACTGCTCCGGGAGGCAGAGGAGCTCTTGGCTGCAGTGTGTGCCACAATCCTGCGTGGGAAAGCTGCTGGCAGGCTGGAGAAAGAGCTTATCTGCAGCCGTGCCAGGCTGGGAGATGGTGGTGGGGCCAGGCCATGGCAGAGCAGCAGTGGATTTAGCTGTGTCTTTAAGCCGGGAGGGTGTTCTGCCTGACTGTACCACTACTCTGCCGTGTTTTCCTGAGCAAATCGTATTGCAGCTTTTGAAACTGGGCCCAAAAATCAAGTCCTGGCAGGAGGGGGGCAAAGCTCCCCACAACCTCTGCTGTTGTCCAAAGTCTGGAGCAGGTCTGGTTTGTAGGGAAATACAAACCCTATGCTGTCACCCCTCCCTATGCACCATCGGGGTACAGGGGGCTTTGCTCCAGCCCCTAGGGCCCCCCCGGCCCTTCAGCACCCCTCGCTTGCTCTGTAGGGACAATGAGCACCGCAGAAGCGCAGAGAGCATCTCTCCTCACCCGAAAACAATTTTGAAAACGAAAGCCGGGAGGCAGAGCCGGAGACGTTATCTCTTTCCTTTTTAACGTTTCAGATAGGAAACAGCCTTTCATCTCTCCCAGGGTGAGCAGCAATTTGCATTTCAAGAGGTCAGGATGTAGCTATTTCTTTTTACCATCTGAAAATAGTTATTAAAAGTCTATTTGGAAACAAAACAATGCACGCTCGGAAAGATGGCCTCCGCAGGCTCAAATTAACTGCTCCTGTCATCCCTGATTTCCCTGGCTGCTGCTGGAGGATGCTGAAGCGAGGAGGTATGGGCACTGCCGGAGCTGCAAACGGTGCAAAACCATGAGCTCCTCTGTATGGCTGGAGCTGCTCCGGCTGTGGGGGGCCTGCCGGGCTAAGAGGGGAGAGGGGTCTCCCCTGGGAATTGGGGGGCTTTGCACCCTGCGGCCGTGCACAAGCTTGGCTGTAGAAAGGGCGCTGCGGTGAGGATAATTCAATAACCGTCTCCCTGCAAACCCTGCCTCCCTCCTCCCTGCCAGCTCCCGTGCTCGCCCAGGAGTGGGACCTCAGCCTCGCCCCGGCAATCCAATTCTGCCTAATAAAAAGCCTCTGGCAGCCCCGAGCAGCCCCTGAGCTTGGCCAGGGCCGGGCTTTGCTGGGTGCTGCTCGCTTTGTTTTCTCAGCTGCTGCCTCTGCCCTCCCCGAGCTCACCGCTGCCGCTTATTTATATTGGAGTTTGCATTAGCAGATGCACTCTGGGATATTCAATTACCTATAAAGAGCTGTAGCAACGAAAGCTTTTGCTGGAGCGATCGAGGGGGTTGTTTTGTGTTTTTTTTCTTGGGTTTGGGTGTTGAGGTTGTTTTTTCTTTTTTTCTTAAATTGCTTTTAAAAGAGATGTGGGGATGGGTAAAGTGGTGGNATAAAAAAAAAAAAAAAAAGGTGGAGTAAAGAGGGGGAGAAATAAATAAATAATCCTGTTTATGAAATGAAACGGCCGGGTAGAAAAATGATCTCCGGGAAGAAAGCAGCTCCCGGGGCTATTTTTAGCTCTTCTGTTTCTTTTTCTCTCACCCCCCCTACCCCTCCCCAGCGCAGCCTGTGGGTTTGGTGCATGTCAGTCCCACTGCTCTCCCTCACCTCTTGAGTGCCAGGTGATGCTTTCTCTTTTTTTTTTTTTATTTTTTTACGTCTTATTTATAGTGCGGAGGCTTGGGGATGGGCAGCAGCGGGCAGGAGAGGCTATGCAGGCATCGCCCTCAGCCCTGGCTGGGAAAACTGGGGGGCAACCTGGCAGGGGGAGAGGTGATGGGACAGTGGGGGCAATGCTACTCCTGCAGGACCTGTGTCAGCTGTGGGGGTACCCCAGAGCAGAACTTGGGCCCCCCCTTTGCTCCTCAGCAGCTTCAGGGGCTGCTGTAATCCCCCTAAAGTCCCCTTTGCCCAGATCCTGGGTGGGTGTCGTTGCTGCCCTCCCTGCAGCTCTGGGGCAGGAGCAACTTTTGGGGCATTTTCATCCTTTGTGAGCCCCACGCTGTTGCAGCAACCAGGGCTGGAGGAGCCCTGAAGATCTGTAGGGTCCTTGTTCTCCCCCTGGGCACTATCACTCTTCAACCCCTCCCAGCAAAGCTTTGCCCTGCTGCCCTCAAAGGTGCTCGGTGCTGCAACCTTCCCCTTCCGCAGGCATCCCTCCCAGTGCCAGTATCCTCCCTTGGCCCCGCATCTCCCATCGCATCCCTCCCAGTGCCTGTATCCTCTCTTGGCCCCGCATCTCCCATCGCATCCCTCCGGGCTGGTGCTGCTGCCCCTCTCCCTGCAGCTCCCCTGTCCCAACTCCTCCCAAGCAAACATCCGCGTGGGCTCCCATCTTCGTGCCTTTATGGAAGAAATACATAATTCTTTTATTATTCAATTAGGAATTTAACACACAATCAGGTGATCGCTTTAAGAGGATTTCCTATAAGGCAGGATTTGAATAACCGGGCTACGAGTAATATATTCCCTTAACTGGTTTATTCCTTTATCAGATTTTTTTTTTCCTAAGCACTTTAATGCATTTACTTTCCCATTGTCGACACTTTTCTCCGCGCTCTTCCTCCCTCCCCAAGCTTATGCAAATCCCCCGTAAGGCGTTTAACGCGCCGTGTGTGTCAATAGTGCCGAAATCTTCGCGACGGCATTAGGCTTCATGCATGCCCCGGCTGATTAAGAGGGGCGGTGGGGCCAGCCCAGCCGCCCAAGCCCCCTTTCAGCCCTCGCCGTGGGGCCGGGGAAGGGGCCCCCGGGCTGGGAGCTGCATTTTTCTAGAGAAAAGGCTGGAGCTGAAAGTGGTTCTTTTCTTTTGCAGGGCGAAACGTGAATAGGGAGCGTGGGGCTGACCTGTCTGCCGCTGTTTGCTGCCCTGTCGCTCAGATTTCAGGGGGCTGGGGAGGTGCGTGGAGGTGTTCAACGGGTGCGGGGGAACATCTGTAGGTGGGATGTGAGCGGAGGAGGAAGAAGAGGGTGGCAAAATAACCCACCAGCCAATCTCAACATCAATTTGCTTGCACATCGCCTGCCCGCGTGGCACCGGCTGCGTCGCCCCCGGGTACCCGCCTGCCTTTCCGAGTCCTGCGGGAGCGGTTTTGCACATCGCCGGCAGGAAAAGCAAATTTCTTCCTATTAACTGCGCTGCCGAGGGCTTGGGTGGGCTCAGCCGGTGGCTCTGCCCATTGCCATGGTGCCACGCAACCTCCCCTTGCGCCGCCGGTTTGCTTTCCGAGGAGGTGGCACCTTGGCGGCAAGCCTGGCTTGCTGACCTCTGGGCCTGGGTTTGGGGGGGGTCAACAGCCTTCATGGCCGCGGGCATCTAATGTACCTGGTGGGTGGGGGAGAAGCCTGGAGCACTGGCTCCGGGGAGGATGCAATCGCCCTGCTCAGTGGAGCGTTCACTCTGAAACCTACAGACAACAGCTCGGGCACTGGGGATGGGGAGGAGGCAAAGGGGCTGTATTGCCTGTAACTGGCCGGTTCACCATCGCCAGAGGGGCTCAGGCTTTGTGGCTGCTGGAGAGGCCCTTTGTGAGCCCGGCACAGGGCGGGAGGAAACCATCCAAGGGTGGCTGTCACTGTTTTCTCCTTCCAGAGGAAAAATCTCTTCTCTCAACCTGAGTCTTTAAATAGCCCGGTGAGTGGGAGCGCGCTGAACCGGCCCTTCCCGGCCCTTGTTTCCTCTGCGCCCGCCGCTGATTGTCTCCTTTTTTTATCCCGTCCTGCCTCTCTGCCTGTGTGTGCGGCAATTATGCAAAGTTGCAATCAAGGAGCTGAATTAGCAGCTCATCTTGGATTAATTAGTGATGGATGCAAATCTCTTCCAACAAAGGAGCGGGGGAGGGGAGGGGGGGGAAATCTGAAGGCTGTGGGTATCCTCTCGGGGTTTCTCCAGCTCTCCCAGGCTGGTTCAGCTGATTTGGGGGTGGGAGAGATGCACAGAGTGTCCCCTTGCAGCAGAATTGGGGCATCCGCGTGGAAAAAGTTGGTCCTTGGCCTTGGGATGAGAGCTGGGTGCCCTGAAGCTGATGTTCTCATCTCTTAACTCAGCCCGTGCATCTCCCCAGAGCGCTTAAACCCAGTGTTTTGGGCTCAGAGCGACTCCTCCTCCCGCCCCAGTCCTGCTGCAAAGCTTGGGGAAAACCCAGTTAATCCCTGTGGCCTCCAGTGCCGAGCTCCCGCCAGCACCAGGGATTTCTGTTCGCCTGCAATCGGATTGCGACAAACCCTTCCACTTGCATTGAACAAATTCCCTGGCTACTCCCCGCTTCTCGCAGGCCCCGATAATCCCCCAAGTGTGACTCCGGCCAAGCGACAACATCCCTGTTTAATCCCCACCGTCTCCGTCCAAAGCCGGTGCTGCCGAGGATGCTCCCAGTGCCGGTACGGCATGCTCGGCCGGCGTTGGGAGCAGACCCCGGGGAACGATACGAAGGCTGCGAAGCTATTTAAAGGAGCTTTTCCAAGAGGGGATTGCAGGCTCGGGAACAGCCTCTCCCCTTCCCATGAAGCGGAAGGGATGGATGCGCAGCGCTCCCGGGAGCACTGAGCACGGGGGTGTTGTGGGGTGGGGGAGCTCAGAGGTTTCACCCCTTTGCTTGGTCCCCGCCCTGCTCAGCCATCACAGGTACGGTGTCACCCAGCCTGGCTGGTGCAGTGGGGACGGCATTGGGCACAGAAAGCCCAGGGCAGGGTGAACTTGGTGAAGGAGATGGGTTTTGCCGCTGGGTTTCTGCGGAGCGAGTGCTGGAGGGGACAGCTCGTGGCTGCGCCCACAGGGATGGGGACAGCAGGGACAGCCACTTCCCAAGTCGTCCCTAAGGGTGTAAAGCCGCGGGTTTTGGCGGTGCGGTGGGATGCAGACACCTGCAAGGTCTCTCCTTCCTCTCACCTCTGCAACAGCAATGATTAATAAAACCTGACTCCGCTGGAAGGGCAAGAAAAAAAAAACGCAATACAGGGGGATTTCTGGAGACCATCCTAATCCGACATCTCCAAGCCAAATGAATCAGCAGCTTCTTATTCTGCCCAGCGGGATTAATCAGTGTTCCACCAGGCTCCAGCAAAGCGAGGTGAGGCTCTGAATAGCAAGGAGCCGTGGCAAGGCGGCCGCAGGGTGTTAGCTGGTTCACAGAGCCGAGCAAATCCCTCCTCGTAATCCGGCAAACGTTGTTGGGATGCACCCGCTCGTGCCAGGAGCCATGGGACAGCAGGGAGAGGCAGGAAAAGGGGAGAAGGCAAAAATATCTCTAAAATACTGTGGTGTGGGTAAGGGATGCTCTGTGGCCTTTGTCGTTGGATGTGGGGGTGCAGGTGGAGACCCCAGGATGGGGCTGTGTGCGGGGAATGTCCCTCCTGCCATGGGGACCGGGGTGTCTGGGCCAACTTCGCTCCGTCGCACTCAGAGCATCACCCCTGGCAGGTTTTCCTGACTCTTAAAGTGGGTCAAGCAGAAACCCAAGGAGCATCCAAGCCCAACAACCTGGAGCCAGCTGCATCCAAGTTGAATTATTCAGGACCAGCTTGAAAAATTGAAGAGCCCAGCAAATCTCAGGGAGAGCCCCGCTCGTGGGACCACCTCCCCCTCCCCATGCCCCCATCAGGCAGAGGCAGCTCAACCTGCCCATGCTCGGGGAGGGGCACCTTGGTCATTTTGGGAGGGTGGATGGTGTCATTTGGGTCTAACACTGCCCTTGGGAGTGGGGAAGGCAGAGACAAAGCACTCCGAGAAGTGATTTGGAAGCTGGATTCATCTCCCCGTGGTCCCCCAGAGCTTTCCTAGCTGTAGCAGTTTCTTCGGGTACCCCAGCGCAGCCCCATCGCACCCATTGCAGAAATAGCAGAAAGGGAACCTCCTTGTCCCCCAAAATGGGGATCGAGAGGTCATGTGATTTTAGACAGGATGGTAAAAGTCAGAGGCTTCTTATTTGCCATGAGGTGTTTGGTCGCAGCATCTCCCCGCAGTTCGGGGAGCACCAAGCGTATTTGGGAGCTGCAATGCCCCCCTGAGCTCGGTCGCTTTTACAGAACCCTTCCAGGCTCCATACTTCCAGGCTTCGGGATGGGGAGAGCCGGCTCGTGGGGAGAATCCCTGCAGAAAGCGGTGAGTATCCCTGCAGAAAGCGGTGAGTAACGCTGCCTGGCGAGCGCCGAGGCAGCGGGGCCTCGCTGGCGAGCCGTGAAAAGGCAAGCGCACATATGCTTCAGCTCGTCCTGCTCTTTTTGTAGAGCACTCGCTCCGTCTGGGGTGCCGACCAGCAGCAGGCACGGCGGGGGACCCCCCGCCACCATCACCCCCTTTTCTTAAATTTCCAAGGTATGTGGAAGGGGGTGATGGCCGAGGGGACATACCCCAAGAGGAGTGAGGCGTTACCGTATTAGAGCTGAACAAACCCATCCAAAACAAGCAGCCCCCAAAAAAATTCCCCCTTGCACTAGTGCACTGAGCTTTGCAGGTGCTCAGCCGAGGGGGAAGCAGGGAAAGCTGAGCCCCTGGCTTTGGGCACGGCACAGCAGTCAGGTTTGCTCTGAGCCAAACTCCGGCTATTTCAGCCAAGGAGAAAAGCTGGAAATTTCCACCTGGCCTGTTTTCCTCCCTGCCATGAATTTGCGGGAGCCCCTTTGCCGCCCGGCAGAAGGGCAGCTGAGGAGTCGCCGGCGGTTTTGTCTCTAATTTTCTCTGGCGTGAGCAGCAGCAGTGCATCCCGCCGGCCCCGCGCGCTGATTTATACGACGCAGCATTTATTGACTGCGAGAAGATTGTAATTCACAGCCCGGCGCGTTGCAGCCGCAGCGTGCGAGCAGGAATGGTACCTCTCCTCCTCCGCCCTGCCGCCATCCTCCCACACCGGGTGGGGAGAGCCCAGCAAGGGCTGGTCCCCCGGGCTCTCACCCAGCTCGGTGGGAGGGGGCACCTTGCTGCCCCTGCGACAAAACCCCATAGCATCAAATCCCTGTGATGTCGCCTGCAGCGACAGCTCACCCACCTCAGGAGGGGTGGGGACACCCATGGTGTGCCTGCCTGGAGCACCCTTCTCGGGGACAGGTGTCCCCACCACCCCACGCTCTTGGCTCCCTTCCTTCTCTACTTCCACCCCCTGGTTATGCTGGGCAGCAGAGACCCCCACACACACTTGCTTCCCCAAAAAGATGGGGGGGATTGCTGCATTCTGTGAGCCAGAACTGCAATCCATCCATCCACCCATCCATCCTTCTGACCACCTATCCATCCTTCCATTCATCTATCCAGCCATCCACCCATCCTTCCTTCTGACCACCCATCCATTCTTCCATCCATCTATCCATCCATCCATCCTTCTGACCATCCATCTGTTCTTCTATCTGTACATCCATCCATCCATCCATCCATGGGACAGCTCATGCTGACCCCATTGGCGTCCCTTATGCCCAAAACGTTTGCAGGGTGGGAAGAACCCCATCCCTGCACAGCTCCTCTCCTAAATGAAATTCCCAGGGCTTTCTTTCTAATTAATCTCCTTTTACAACCCACTCCAGGTCTCCGAAACCCCTTAAAGCACCTATAGGCAGTGCTTATGGGCAGTAGCTATAGGCGGTACCTATAGACAGGAGTAGGAATATGCTGTGTTCATTGGAAAAACCTTTCCTGCCGCCCCCGGGGTCTGACCCAGTGGGGGCCGGTGGGGGGGGATGTGTGCTCGGTGCGCCGCCGGGAGGGGT
>VUYV01000847.1:3510-56625 GCA_008711295.1 Anarhynchus alexandrinus | reverse complement strand
TTTTTTTTTTTTAGAATTTCATAATTTTTTTCACAGTTTTAAAAAGTTTATATTTATATATATATATTTATATTTATATTTATAATTAAAAAGTTGAATCCATTTAAAGACTTATAATACAGGAGGGCTAAAGAGTCTTTTGGTACATTAAAACTGTACAGGCTAGAACCGTGACTATCCGCCGCGCCGAGGCGCCGGTGGCCCGGGGGTGGAGATGGTACGAGCTCAGCACCATGTGGTTCGTTTAAAGGACGAGGAGTAACGTCGCAGGGGTGTCCCTCTCCCCTGAGCCCCGGCCTCCAGTCTCTGGTACGCAGCCTGTACCAGGGCGGATAGTTTCCAATCTGTCCTTGTCTTAAGCGTCTCCCCACCGGAGCTTGGGCCGTCGCTCCCAGCCGAGCCGGGCCCCGCTCCGCGTCCTAGCAATCTGTAGTGCGAGTCGGTAGTTGCAAAGATCAGTGCGTCTCTTGGGAGTTTTTTTTAATTTTGTTTTAAGTGCAAGGATGTTGCATCGTTGCGTGGTTCTCCTCCGGTGTCCCCTCCGCCTGGGTGCAACCCTGGTGTGGTGGCGGTGATGCCACGGGTCCGGCATGTGCCCAGCGGGAGCGAGACGGTGGGTCAGCTCCACGGAGGGAGAGAGGAGGCGATGGTGGCGGCTCCCCGGGAGCCGTGGGGAGGTTGGCCGGCTGGATGGAGCAAGCGGAATGGTCCCCTCCCCAAGCCCAAGGTGGCAGCAGGGCTCCGGCTGTGGAAACACCGTAGGCAGGCACGGCCGGGCTTCACACTCTATCCCCATTCCCTTCAAATGAGGGGTGAGGGCTTCCCAGCAGCTCCATGTCTCTGCTTCAGGCAAGGCATGGGGGGGGTAAAGCTGGGCGAGGGATGCCAAAATCCAATGGCCTGTGGTCTCCTCTGCTCCAAGCACCGAGCAGCAGCTTTTCCCAGTCATTTCCTGCCCCCCTTCACTGCATGCTCCAAGATGAGTTCTTTGTTTGCCACGTGTCACCCCCTCGCCATGCACTTGCTCCCCCCCAGCGCCCTTCCAGGGCAGGAGGGATGCAGAAGGACGGGGAAGGTGGGTTCACACTGTTCAAGGCAGTGGGAAAGCAGCATCCCAGCCTGGATGTTGGTTCATCTTCCAGCAGGCTCCTCGCAGCCTGGAGGACTTCTTCTGCCATCTCCGTGCTGGGGCCAGCTCTGCCCCTTCGTGCTCCACGTTGCCGGCCAGTGGCCGCCAGGGAAAGGGAACCGCAAAACGGCGCCGAGAGGATCGAGACGAGGCGCTGAGAGAGACTCATCTCCTTTCTCTTTCACCCTGTCCTTCCTAAAGGGTCATGCGAAACTAAGCAGGAAAGGGAATATAAGGACGGAGAGGAGCATACGCAGAAGGCTAGCGGGTGTCCTTCCACGTACAGGCAGCTTCCGAGTTACTGATGGGGGCAAATGACACAAAAGGGATCCCTCCTGCTGGAGGGTCCCGCTGGTGAAATGATCATGAGACCCATGTGCTTTCCTGGACCAAAAGGAGGAAGGGAGAAGTTGGTCAAGTGTCACCTTACTTAAAGACACTTCCAGAAGAGCCTTGGGGTTCATACACCACCAGCACCCAATGGCATCTTCCTCAAGTCCTGTAACTGTTCCCCCAATCCCTTTCTTCAGCCCTCTCCTTCCTCCTTGTATCTCTCGCGCTCTCCTGTCTGTAGTGTGACACAGAAGTCATGAGCATTGAAAGAAACAATCATGTCGTCTGAACAGGCACGTCCTCAGGTTTGTCCCGTCCCTTCCCAGGGGGTGGCACGTGTCCCCCAGGCAGTCAGCAGATGACAGGGACCCCGTCGGTGTTGAAGATCATGCCCGTAGTGGGCTCATAGGTCCCTGCAAGGTAGTAGAGGTCCTCACTGTCTTGGTATTTCTTCGTCTTTAGCATCTGCTCATACTGATCCAGACCAACAACAAGACACTTGTGTGAGATGGTCTGGACATCGTTTTCATCCACGTGAGAGGACTGGTAGAGAGCTCGCTGCATTACAGGAACAAAAGGAGGGAGACGGAAAGAAAAGGAGCAATTAGATCCTACAGCATTTACAGCATCATCTTCAATATGCAGGAAAAACGTCCATCACAACTGCCCGGGGCTTGTGCTCACACTCAAGCAGAACTCCCCACTGTGGGATAGTGGGAATCTGCACGGGCCCACGGGCAGCGTGGACACAATCCGTCCAGCACGCTAAACCTGAGCCCTCGCTCTCGCTCAGCTCCCACTGATGGGAACACCACAGCTGCTCAGTGCAGAGGGGCATACAGAGGCCAGGAGTTTGTCATCCTCACTTCAAGGATGCAAACACAAAGGTGGGTGCTGGAGACCAGCCCTCTGTTCCTCCCCAAACCCAGCACCCACAGCTACTCCCATCCTCCCAGAAACACCCATCCAAAGTCCTGGGCACTGCGGAATCAGCAGCTGAAGCAAAAAGCAAGAGCCAGAGAAGCTCGGGGGGCAGTGCCCCAGCAGCACTTGTTATGGCATCCCCAGTGTCCCCTCTCAGCCCTCCCCCAACCTCACCAACCTCCATGAAGTCCTTCCTCTGGTTGGATGCCTGCAAAGCTGTGGACAGACTCCTGCCTGATTTCTGATCCCAGCGCTGTGCCCAAGAAGAAAAGAGAGAAAACAGAAATGAAAAGCAGGTGAATTAGTTGTTTTTCCATGCTATCACCTCCTGCCCACCACACGTGCCTTCACAACCTCAACCCCCATCCACAGCTACTGGCAATAAATACTAAGCGCCTACTGTAAACCACACTGCACATGTGAGCAAAAGTCAGTGTTTCTGAGCACCAGGCCAGTCATTTTTACACTGTAAAAAGACTCGATCCGACTCTTGATACTCTTTTTGGACCAAGACCAAGACCAAGACAAAAGTCTTTATTTTTTAGTACTATAAAACCCACCCTTCCCCCGCTCAAGGGGTAAACACCAGGCTTCTCCACACCACACGCAGCCCCTACAGCATGAAATGATGGGGCCACACCCATTGCAGTACCAGTAACAAACTGGGCCATTGGTGTTTTCTTCATCCTTGGGGAAGAAAAGGGAACAAGCAGCTTTGCAGCCCTCTCGGCAAAGGACACCAGCCTACCTTGCCTTCGTTGAGTTTCTTCCCAGGGTTGGTTTCTTCTGGGTGATAAAACCATTTGACTCGGACCACCATGTTGTTCCCCCACGACTCCCACATGCTCTGGATCCGGCCAATGTAGGGCAGGTTGGGGCGGCCGGCAGAGAGGAAGACCGCACAGTCTCCGATGCGGATTATCTCTTTGCCCCGAACGATGGCCTTGTAAAAGAGCTTCCTGGCCTTCCCTTTCATTCCTCGTCTCTGCCAAGAGAGGACCACACAGGTGAGCAGCCAGGGATCGCCTACGTTTCCCCCACCCACCACCACTTACCCTGTCCCACATCCCACCCTTCACTGTCGGCAGAGCCACAGCATCCCCAGGCATTCCCACGGGAAAGAGGGCAGAGGGACACACCATGCAGGATGGCTCCCCCAGACACAGGGAAGGCCAACCCCAACCTCGTTGCAAACTGGGGACCTTGGCTGGAGACACACCACACCAGCACAGTTTCACCACCCCAGGAGAAGGGAAAGCGCATGGCTAAGAGGCACCACAAGACAAACGCCAGAGCAGAGCACTATGGAGCGGTGGGAGAGGCTCTGTTTACCTGTGTGGGTTTCCCAAACCACTTCCACAGTTGCCGTGCGGGGAGGAAAGCAGCAATCTTGGGCCTGTTCTCCACCGACGGCAGTCGCTGGCGCTTGGCCAGCTCCTTGGTGGTGGGCAGGTGGATGCCCTCGCGCTTTTTGGGCCTGCTCTTGTTGCCGCTCTGCTGTGGTGCCGGCTGTTGCACCGGCTGCTGCGCCGGCTGTTTCTGGCTCTGGGGGTGGGAGGACGCGCGGGATTTCCCTGCCTGCTTGGTTTGCTTGGGTGGGAGGGTTTGCTGCACCGAGGAACTTGGCTGGGCCTCAGCTACTTCGTCATCAGAGCTACAGGATGAGTCTTCATCCGTAGTGGAGGAGGAAGAAGAGCTGGAGCTCGATGAAGAAGAGGTTGATGAGGCTGAGGAAGAGGAGGAAGAGGACGAGGAAGAGGAGCTGCTGCTAGAAGAGGAAGAGGAGGAGGAGTTGGAGGAAGAGAGAGGGGTGGATGCTCTTGAGCTGGCTGAGCTGCTGTCCTGGGCTTCCCCTTGGTTCTTCTCAGCCTCCTCTTCTCCTTCTGACTCTGAGCTGCTATCGCTGCTGTTGCTCTCAGACTCCTCCACGGCTGCTGGAGCTGCTGCCTTTTCTTCCTGGTCCTTCGAAGCAGTGAGGCTCTCCACTGAGCCATCAAACTTTCCTCCGAAGCTGGCAGGAGAAAGGTCTCCCTCAGCTGCTTTGGCTCGGGAAGATTTCTGCTTGCCCTCCGCACCCACTGCAGGGGAATAGCCCAGCCCCAACAGACTCTTGCTGTCTCTGCGACTGGCCAGGTTTGAGTCCTCCAGCATCCTCATCGCCTCCTTCATCTTCTTTGTCTTTGGAGACATCACGCCCTCATGGTCCAGCTTGA
Source organism: Anarhynchus alexandrinus (assembly GCA_008711295.1). Taxonomy (NCBI): domain Eukaryota; kingdom Metazoa; phylum Chordata; class Aves; order Charadriiformes; family Charadriidae; genus Anarhynchus; species Anarhynchus alexandrinus. The sequence continues at coordinate 52,026 of VUYV01000847.1, read as the reverse complement.
TCAGGATTTCGTTGTCATGCTTCCTCTGAGCCTTGACCATGGTGCCAAACTCCTGTGTCTCTTCCGTGGGCCGCCCTTTCTTGGCCTTGGCTTTTGACGCCGAAGCATCACCGGAGCCAAAGGCCGCCAGCGTCCCTGGGAGGTCGCTGTAGGGCTCTGTGCCGAGGATGCTGCCAAACACAGCAGGCTGGTAAGTGGGTTGCGGGGGGCTATGCAGCTTAGTGGAGATCTTCATTTTGCTGGCTTTTGACCGCTTTTCCTCTGTGGGGGCAGGAGAGCCTCCAGCTGGCAGCGGTTGCGATTTTCGTGACCCCTTCATGCTTGATTTGCTCAAGCAGGCTGGCTTCTCTGGGACCGAAGAGGTAACAGGTGAAGACTCAACCTGATCCTTCTCTTCTGGCAAGGCGGCCTCTTCTGCAGAAGGGAAGAAACACAAAGGCATGATGGTATCCATCCAGATGGGCACTATTCGCTCAGACACAACCAGACACCAATGCTGACTGGTCTCTGGCCAAGAGTGGCTTGTTCCCGACTGCTCAGGTAATCCCAAAGAGGGACAGGTCTCCCCTTGTCACTCAACAGCCTTACTAAGCAGCCTGGCCTGATGCCAGGGCCTGTGAACAGCTGATAGGCAATGCCCAGCGATGTTGCTTCAACTGCAGGGGAACCAAACTGCAGATCTCCTGCATCTTTGGCCCTACCGATGGCTGTTGGGATGTTCAGCTGAAAAGGGGACCCTGCTCTGTAGCCAAAGCAGAGCTAGTTGATGAATGGATGCTCTGCACTGAAGCAGTACACCCAGTCCCCTCCAAATCTTGCCCCAAGCAACAGCTCTGACTTGGGGAGAACGGTGGGGAACTGTGCAAGGACTCTCTCAACTCCAGGTCTGGCAGCGGTGAGAACCTACCAGCTTTTGCCTTGACGCTTGGCTTTCTCCCTCGCCCTTTGCCCTTCGACACGGGCTCCTCTGACCCCAGTGTAGCTCCCTCTTTTACTTCTCCAGTGTCTTTGCTGGATTTACGGCTACGGCGCTTGGTGCTGGGCACCAAAAGGGCCGGGGAAGGCTCAGCACCTGGAAAAAGTCAAAGAGATGGTCAAATGCAGTCAAATAACACATAAAACAGAGATGTAACACAGGGAACATATCCCTATCAATTCTGCAATAGGGACTGGGCCTTTTTCCCTATGGGTTATATCCCACTCCAGCTCTGCATGTCCCTAATTGATGGTGCAATCTTTGCGACTGAAAGTCTGTGAACTCCACCCAAAATCTCAGAGGCAGGTGGCCCAAAACTCCCTACATTTCATAGTGGGAAGTGTCATGCAAAAAACTAAACAGCCAGACTCACACTGAATCTTGTAGTCAGGTGGGAGAAGCCGAATGTGAGACAGTGGGATACGTCCCGTGTCCCCATCGTCAAACTCTACCGTGATAAGATCACCATCTTCCTCCAGATCCAGCGCTCCTGTGGGTACGGGGAGCAGAAGATGGGATTAGGGACAAACATAAGACTACAAACCCTTTTTCAGGGAAGAGGGGACATGGGGGAAGACAGGTATCCTGCACCAGTTCCAAAGCATCCCACCCCAACCTTTCCTAAGCTGTGCAGGGAAAGCACAGAAGGCTCGCTCTGCAATGGAAAGTCCCTGGTAATACTAAACCAGCCCACCCAGTGTAAAATTTCCCAGTCAATGGCACTGCTCCAGAACATAACAACTATTCCAGTTTGTCTTCCCACCTCTTTCCCCCATTACCCTCTATTCTTGCAGGAATTCACTTCTGTTTTCACTGCAGTATCTTTTTTTTTTTTGACCTGCATTTTTTTAACTACTCTCAGCAGTCACAAACTGCTGCTTTTCACCTTCTCTCCAAGAAAAATAAACTGTGTTCCCACCCTCCCTTCTTGCATCAGCATCACTGGTCTATAACTCGTTAAGTAATTCTTCCCTTTACACATGTAGTGCGACCAAGGGCCCCAAAGCAAGACCAGCCATGGTAGAATTGTCCAGGGCTCCTCTTCACTGGCTTTTTAATGGGACCAGATGGGGGAGTTGATGTGTCAGAGCTACGAGTGTGCAGGTGATTTAGAAACCTCTACAACCTCAGAAATCTTTGGTGCCTGGGCTGGAATTAATTCTGACTTTTTGAAGTGTGTTGAACTTCCCCGTTACTTGCTCAGACCTCTTCCTATAAGAGCACATCTCCTGGACCACCAAGATATTACTAAACCAGCATCATGACTGAGTTTGGAATGACGCAAAGGAGAGGAATGGGCCAGGCTCTGACCTCCAGGATACTCACAGCAGACCCCAGGGTTTCCCCAGACAAGCCTGACATCCCTCAGGACGCACAGGACTGAGATATCCCTGGTTCACAGTGCAGAGCAGCCAGGGTGGCCTTACCTCGGACAACTGTCCCTGGGTAGAGGCAGCGGTACTGCTGGCTCCAGTAGGCTGCAATCCTCGTGCCCTCGGGCAGGAATCGCACTGAAGGTGGTTTCACATCGATGATCTGCTCGCGGCGAGAGGAAGGCAATTACTGACGTTCTTGGCACCAGCACAGACCAGCCCACCACCTCACCTAGCATGTCGCAAAGCAGTTCTGGAGAAGGCAATGGACAGTTTCCCTGCTGGGAAACGGCCGCCTGTCTGCTCACAGGGCAACGTGAAGGACTGTCCCTGCTGGCCTGCTGGCCCACTGCCAGTAGGGGAACTCAGCTATGGGGCAGTGACCCACACCAAGGGGAGCTCTGCCCAGACTGGCCACAGAGGCAGGACCAGGGCACCTCTACAGCCCCAGCTGGGGGAGGAGGAAGCTTCCAGCTAGCCTCTTCCACCCCAAAACAGGGCTCAGGCACTAAGGACAGGCACCCTTCGGCCTCACATACCGCTTCCTGCAAGAGCTGCTCCAGGCAGTAAATGTGGGGACGGTTTCCCCTCTCGCCTTCCACCACCACACGGTATCTGAAACACAAAGGCCCGGTCAGAAATGGCACATTGAAGACATCACCCCAATCAGCTAACACCTCCCTCTGAGCCCTACCACCAGTTTAGTTGAGAACATCTAATGAGAAGTAATTGGATTTTCCTCAGCGCTGATAAACCAGAGTGAACTCTCCTTCCCTCCCTGCCAGACTCTGTCAGTCTCTCTCCAGTCAGCTCTACACAACCCCCAAATCGATCCCTGCATCAGCTACGTCCCCGTTCACTGGCAGAGCCCAGGCGGATACGGTAACCCCTCAACTCACATGTCTGGTGAATGCACCGTCTTGACGTGCCCGGCATAGAGCAGCTTGTCATCCATGGGGATGAGGACACGCAGACCATCTTTCAGCTCATCCTTGTCAATTATGCAGGAGCGGGGAGCTGTGAGGCGTTGGAGCAAGATGGGGATTAGAAAGCACCATACATGAAAAAGTGACTGCAGGGGGAGAAGGAAACCTCATACTCCCAGCACCATCCTCCCCTAGGAAAAGGCCAGTAAGCCCTTTGCAGAAAGGGCTCGCTCTCTCTGGCTAGCTCCTGGCAGAGGAAAATTTTCCCCTCTTGGTAATAGTAAAAAGTACCTCCCTCTTAGTAACAGTAATATACTGGTAAACAAAAATAGGGCAGCTCAGAGACTGGACTTCACCTAGATGTCACGGTGGGCCACTCTGACAAGGCTTGTTTTTGGCAAGCCGAATTGACTGGAAAAGTGGCATCTCCACCCCAAGGACTTGTGGCTTTGGATGAGGAATGTGTGAAAGCAGCACAGTCCTCCTCTGAGCAGCTCTGGAAAACTCGCCCAGCTCCTCTACCTGTACAATTAGGCCCCCGGCCCCTCCTGCCCTCACCTGGTGTGGGCGGTCGCTCGACCAGCATGCTCAGTGGGATGTTCTCATCCTCTGAGAAGCTGCTGTCTTGGTTGGGTTCAAAATCCTCCTCTGCTGCCATGCTCTCCATGAGCTTGCTGACAGCTCCTCCTTTCCCTCGGTTCTGCAGGAGAGCAAGTAGCATGTCAGCTGGATAACAACAGTCTGAACCCATCTCACCTTCCTCCAGCAACAAATAACCTGAGGATATTGGGACAAACTTGTCTCCACCCTCAGCGGCAATGTTAACCACACAGAGAGTTAAGTGGGTGTACCCAAACTTGCTTTTTGGTTGAACAAAGATCTTGACAGCTGACCAAAAGCTGTTTCACGCATCCTAGCCACCTCCCACACGGAGGTTAGGAGAGATGCTGTGGAGCAGACAGCTGCAGCTCTGCTCTGCATTCACCATCTCTCTGCACAGTATTCCTGAGACCCTGTCTGCACTGAACAGGCAGCAGGAACTGTTCCTATTTCTTTTTAAAGCCCCACAAGCCGTTTCTTGCTGTTACACAGACCATAAGTATTACACTCAGAAATCACATGAGCAGACACAGTAATGTGTGTTTTAAGAGAAGACAGGCTACAGCAGTGGAGCAGAAACCAGTTGTGTCCTGGCTCTCCCAGTGCTGAGCAAGGCAACTCCGATCACCATCTCTTTGGTCCTTGCTATGCATGAAGGCTCGCTCTCCACCCTGTGGCAGACTTAGAGAACATTCTGCCTGCTCATTAATTTGGGGGATGAAGGCAAACGAACGCCAGATGGTAGCAGCAGGTACTACCTCATAGTCTTCCTTGGATTTTAGGCTTCTCAAACCAGCGTTTTGCCTGTAACACACCCAGCAAAACCTGCATGTCTGTTTTCCCTCGCTCATTCTGCCACGGTCCTGGAAAAGAGCAGGGCTCTGCCAGCAACCCACCAGTTCACCCAGACTAGAACCAGCCCCTCACCTCTTTTTTCACCTCCTTGGCTTTCACCTTGGCTTTGCTCTTCTTGGTGGAGCCCAGGGCACTCGCCAAGCTGACACGAACATCAGATGGGGAGCTAGGGATGCCAGGAGGAGACATGGACGAGGAGGAGGAGCAGCATTGTGTTTCTTTACCCTTCTTCCGCTGCTAAAAATAAAAAGAAAACACTCCCGTCAATAAAGAGAGAACCTAGGCCCAGGGAGAGGGGAAAGGTGGAGCAAAGCAGGCTGTGCACAGGTAGGATGACTTTCAGCCAGCAGTTAGTTCACTGACCGCACCACATCCTACATCTCCCAGCTCTATTTTCAGGCTTCACATGCTTTGGCAAGAACTTTCATTACCCTGGAGACCAATTCCTGCCCATCAAATATTCCCCCAAAGAGCTCCAAGAAGATCCCAGCTGGCCTCATGTCATAACTAACTTGTCTAACTCTCCCCACAATCAGTGCTCCCTCCACAATGCTGCCACGAAATGAACCGGAGCCGGAGGGAGCTGAGCTTTCAGCCAAGACGAACAGCCAGCAACCCAGAGATCAATGCCACCACCAGCCAGAGACAGCCCTCAGAAGACACCGTATAAAAGGTGAACAGCCTTGAAGGCCAGCATGGGGGCCACAGCTCAGCAAGCGGACAAGGTTGTATAGAGAGAGGGAGAGAGATTTCACAGATGTTTTAACGCAGGATGTCCACTCTGGCCAATCCAAGCAGGATAGATTTGGGACACAGAGGGTGACACAAGTAACCTGCCCTCTTCAAACACAACAGGCTTTTACTCCCTGCAAGTCAGATCCAAGCCTGACAGCTCCTCCAGGTGTATGTGGGGCTGGCAGGGGTGACAAGGGACAGCCAAACAGCACTGGGGCAACCGCCGAGGCAGGACTCAACTCTCCTCTGCCCTAGCAGAGTTCATCACCCTCCCCTCACCCTCACCTCCCAAGGGTCCCGCACCAATTCTGCCAGCGCATTCCTCACCTTGCTTAGCTCTTTTCTCTCCTTCCCCTTGCTGCCCTCCTTTTTGGGGCTCATGGGTGCCCCCTTGCCACAACGCCCAGGCTTGGAGACAGGAGTGGAGCTGGCAGGCGCCACAGGGGTCAGCACGGCCGAGGACGTGGTGGCATCGTGGAGGAAGATCCGCTCGCTCCGGCGCCGGTTCCACAGGTCATCATCGCTGGCCTCCAGCCCAAACTCAAAGCTCAAGTCCTTGGGGGACTTGAATTTCTTCAGCTTGCGGCCTTTCTCAGACCCAAGCTTGGCCTTGTCAGTGCTCCCAGATCCGGAGTCGAGGCTGCTGGGGGCCTGGCTCGGCGGGATGTTGCTTGCCTCCAGCGGCCCCTTCTTTCCCCGCAGCAGCCCTGAGGGTGACTTCTTCCTGATCTTGATCTCACTCTCTGAGTCCGTGTATTCAAACTCTGTCCCTAGGTGCAAAGGATTTAACCATCAGTCAAAGCCATGGCTGAGCCAAGAGGGGCCACATCCTGCTGGAAGCTTTTGGGCTCCATGGGAGATGTCGCACCTGTTCAACAGAGCCCTTGCTTGTTTCCCTTTCCAATCCCCACATCCCTCAGATCTGTGTTTCTGCCACATAAAACACTGACTTTGCTGAAAATAAGTCTCTCCTGCTGCAAAGCAGAGCCCACCCATTCAAGCAGTGTGGTTCGGTGTCTTCCCTGCCTCCATTTCCTCCCTTCTCTCACAACCAAAACCTTGCAGGGAAGCTCTAAAGAGACAAGATACTCTAACGTTTGCCCCTCCGCAAAAAGAAGTTGATTGGCTGAAGCAAAGCACAAACCCCATAAGCTGAACCTTCCTCCCCTCCCGGTGGGAGTCCTCTCCGGTCTCACCTTTGTTTCAGGAGAACAATGTCTTTAACAAATTGAATAAACCTGTATTTCAAGCTTATTTTTTCCCATTGGCCAACAGACACTACAGATCTTTTTATTGGCTCAGGTAATTCCCTAAAGTCAAGAGAGGCAAATGATCTTTTGTCTGTGGCAAATGGAAATCCCCTCACACTGGCCTCCGCTCAATGGGCACAGCAGTACCCAGAGGCCTGAAATATTGTAGTAATGCCAAGATGTTCACGACCTTCAGTGCTTTTCCCTCCCCAGAATCTGATAAAGGAGAGCAAAATCATACGTTTCCAGGAGCAGAAGGGAAACTGAGGCAGGACCTACACATGCAGCAACATGGGCAGGAGACAGGCAAAGCACTGTGGCTGCACAGGAACTGTGCCATCAGCGGGATACAAACAGCCAGGAAGAAACTTGCCCAAGGTCATGCCATAAGTCCATGCTGGAACAAGAGACTGAGCCCAGATTTTCTAAATACATTTATTTCCCAGGGCACTGGACCTCCTGGGATGGCACAGCAACTCTGAAGATGTGTAGAAACATCAGCAGAACCTGGTTCTCCCTCTCCAAAACAGAGCATCAGCCAAAGGTCTCTCTTGTATCCTCCTCCAACCTGCTGTGGATCTGCCCTCTCTGCACACACGTCTGCATGACTCTGCCTTCAGATCAACAAGGTCTGAAATCATGCCTCGCTGGGCAGAATCAAGCCCAACAGTGAATGGCCCCTGCTGTGATAACCACTGCTTGCAGAAGACCCTTGAGAAAGGACATACAGGACTGAAAAAAATTCACGTGGGCAAATGAAAACATACGAGGCACAAGCATGGAGAGCATCTTCTCTCAGTCCTTCTCTCTGAAATATGCTCACTTTCCTGGGTAAATTCAGTCTGCAGGAACCTGCTCTCATCTTCTACCCAAACCTCTTCCCCTGAGACAGCCCCAGCACGAGCAGAAAAAGAGCAAGCCTGTCAAAATCAAAGCTGGCAAGGCTCAAAATGAAAAACCCATTGGAAATTACAACACTCCTCCTCCTCGCTCACTGCTGCATGAGGCAATTTCTAGATGCTTCCAGTTTCAAGGAGGGCAGGTTACAAGACGATAAATTCTGAACAGAGGCTGTTGGAACAAGTTGGCAAAAGCCTAATATAGCATGGAAACAGTACTAAAACAAGCCGGGCTCCCAAGGAAGACATCATTTTCCATTCTGAAGCATGCTATAAATTCCATTATCACTTAATAAATATTAATAGAAAATTTATAAATGGAGCCCATATAGATCTGTTTGACCAGGAACGATGTCACCAACGGGCACTTGTGCAGCAGGGCATGGGGAGGGGAAGAAAGGAATCTCCAATTATGTGTAACACACTGAAACTGAGACAGAGACAGAAACACAGAGTCTGGCACTGCAAACACGTGAGCAGAAGACGGCGTTTCAAGTCTTGCTGGCTGGTTTCTATGAGGAAGCTAATGGGATGGGCTGATTGGAGGGGTTTTTCTCCTGCTTGGGTGTCTCTGCTTCTCTTGGGTATCTAAGACCAGCTGCATACAGCATGTGATTCCTTCCCTACAAGGTAACAGCACTTCACTGCCTTCAGCACTCTGTCCAAGGGGACATAGCATCCCATCGCTTGCCTGTGCAGCATGACTGTTAAGGATTTGCCAGGTAGAAATAGAGGAAACTTTGAGAAAGCCACAGGCAACTGCCCCTAGGGAAGCCATGGCTGCAGCTGCTAAACCTGCCATATCCGTGACTGGTTCTCATTTTCTTGCCAGACTATTCCCCCTGCCTTCAGCATCAGGACCAAGCAGCCAAAACCAAGGAAAGAGCAAGACAGCGTCTGGATAACAACCTGCTCTCTTGCCGCACAGTTGGGACTTCCTGAACCTTCCCCCTTGCCCCCATGGCACCAACCCTAACCACGCAACTCACCCATCAGGCTCTGCCGCTCCTCCTTCTTCTTCGCCTTCTGCTTGGCCTCCAGCTGGATGATGGAAAGCGGAGGGGGAACGATGGGGCTGGGCATTGCACTGGCGGCAAACCTCGCTAGAAGGCCCAAGCCGCTCTCGTCAAGGGCAGGTGATGAAAGCCTGTCAGTGCCGTCTGTCCCATAGTCCTCTGCTTCCTCCTCTTCCTCTTCGTCCTCCTCTTCCTCTTCCTCTGAGCTAGAATCTAGCACGCAGAAAAGAGGGAGCCCATTACAAATCTCATGGAGTTGTGCATCAGCCACATTTCCACCCCGAACCGATAACTCCTGCTGCTCTGTGCTCACGAAGTAGCACTGAGCCACCCATAAGTTGAGCCAGAAGATGTTGGCCATGGACACACACGTGACCTTGCAGCCATATAGCCACTATCACCCTGCCTACCACCACCCTTGAAGGACACAGCAATGCAGGGTACAGCAAAGAGGACCCATTGAAGGCAAGGGAGGGAAGAGCAGGGTGTTGGCAGAGATTTGAAAAGGATGCCACGCACCCCTTCCCTGCAGCTTTCAGGAGGAATTAAAAGCATAATTCCTTTGAAAATCCCAACCTCAGAGCTGTGGGATTCCCCTCCCGCCCACCACCTCTTCCTCCATAACGAAATCCATTAGCCTAATGAGAATCAGAGATCAGCATGGAAGGGGAATACCAGAGATCAGCTTGCGCCATGGCGGGAGGCAAGGAGGACACAGAGAGGAGAAGGGGCAGGAGGCAAAAATGCAAAGAGGGGGAGGGAAATAATAATTTGAAAGCAATGGATTTGGAATGCATAAGGAGGGAAAAGTGTAGGTAGTGTTGGAGACAAGGAGTGTTTAAACGCTCTGCCTCAAAACTCTCCGTGCCTTTCATTTCCCTCTCTACAGCTCAGCACAGGCAGGAAGAGCTGCCCACAGCCCAAAATCTAATTCTGGCAAAGAAATCAGCCTTGATACCTGCCCCGGCTGACACCTGCAGAGAGCAGCAGGCTGGGGTTTTCCTTTACAGTGTGTATATACAGCAGGTATTTTGGGGGTAGATGCTCTGAGAGTTGCACTTCTCCCCTCCTACAGCACTTCCCAAGAGTCTGTCGTCAGCTCAAAGGCAATTAATTTTAACGGCATCTCATCCAGTTAGTGCTGGTGAGCGAGAGTCACTACGCAAATGCACATATACCACACACACACATATACACACACATATATGAGCACATAGAAATATATGTATCTAACTGCAAAAAGCAGGTCTGGAAAAGAGATTTCATTTCTCTTGAAATTGAAGGCTTAAGCAGGATCATCAAGGTGGATGGAAAATTTCCACCGCTAGCAGGAGCCCTGCTCTCCCCGCCTGAGCCCACTCGGCAGCTCCCCGCCAGCCGCTATCCCTTCGTCTGAAAGCCAGCCAAATGAGAAACCAGATCCCTTCAAAATGAGCTGGAATGAACACGAAAATCCTTTTCTTTTCACGTATGCCCTCTGGGATAGATAAAAACGTCCTCAACACTTGGTTGTTCAAAAAAAAAACCCTAAAAAATACAATAACACAAGTGTTATTTTTCCACTTTGGATTATTTTTCCACGACATTAAAAATAACAGGAATGTCAGACAACAGTGTTCTCATCCTTGCGTTTTATCAACTGAAGTAATGGCCAGCTATTTTTTTGTTGTTTTGTGGTTTGTTTTTTTTAACAAGGAGAGCTTTTCTCCGTAGCGTACATCAGATAGTCACAGAATACTAATTTTTAACTGCATAAAAATCCCTTCCTCGTTTCAGTTGCTCAAGCCGGTTCCTTGTGATATAAAAATGCTACTAAACCTACAGCCCTGCAGTAAATACCAAGAAATCCACAACCCTGCTCACTCCTTGCATAAAAACCACATGCAAAAAAAAAAAAAAACAACCCCGCAGCAAATTAGGATCAGATTCCTTCCCCTACCAGAAAAGGGGGCACAAATGCTGTTTTTCTACAACGTTTTGCCAAAAAGAAAACAAATCCAGATGAACTCAGCTATTCTGAGATGCCGAAACCACCTGCCTGAAAAGCAGCAAAGCCGTGCCCGAGTTCAATGACACACCATGGGGTACTGAGCCCCTCCCCACGCATCCCATTTGGCTCCGAAATTCAGTAATTCTCAGTATAACCAGAAAAAATACTGAAAAAACATCAACCTGTACAGCCCCTCATGCCAGACCCAGAGAGCCAGCTGAACGGAGAGCCGCTCGCTGAGCAGCTTGGGAAGAAAACAGGCAAAAAAAGGGGAAAGCCTACAGGAAAATCCCTCCATGACCTGTCCTGCGCGAATCCCCTGCAACACCCTTGGCTCTGCCGCCCCAACTTTCTGTGCCGAGCACGGGCAGCACCACTCCTCCGGCACTTAAAGACTCTGCACGTGCGAGGGCACAAGGGTGCCCAGCCACTACGGTATTTCAAACGCGGCAAGGTAAAACAGATTTAAAAGCCAGGATGAAAGCGGCTATTACTCACGCTACAGAAAATGTACGACACAATAACGTACCTGGCAGTTATTCTAACCTCTGTCAAATATATGGTGTCACACTATGGGAAAGACAACTGAAGATAGTCTCTTGTCAGCATTTTTACCAAAACACTTATACTTTTATCTGCATGAGATTCAATTTTCAGCCTCAAAATAAACACATTTTAACACATTCACAGCACAGGTCTATCCTCCTCCACCTCTCATGGTGAGGACAGATCTTGCTAACTCTGCTCTACATGCACAGCACAATCCCTGCTCCCGATTTTCCAAGGAACAAAAACTAACAAATGAAACAAAAAGAACACATTTGGGGCTCTGCTCCAAACCCACATGCTTCTAAACTAAGTCCCCAAATTTATGGTCATGGTGGCAAATAAGTTGTTGGTGCTCTATGGCCATCTGCACAGCTTTTTGGAGAGACACATGATGCCTGTATTTAATGTGAAGCAGGAGTTTTACTCCTACTTTACCCAAACTATGTGTGGGCTTAAAATGAAGTATGCACAGATGCCTTTACACAATTGAAACCTCTATTTTTTCTCCTGGAAAGGTGATTTCTAGTTAACAATGGGGGAAAAGACATTTTAAAAAATATTTTTTTTTTCCTTCCACAGTCATTCTGTTAACACCGAACAAGCTTAAGGGAAAAAATATTCAAAGTTAAAAATATCTTTTCTAACTGACATTTTTAAGAGCATGTATATGTGTGTATATACCCACACACACAACCACACATGTACATACAACTCTACAGCCAAAACAAACAATAAATTCATATTTAAATGCTACTGGTGCCAGATAAACTGGAGCCAAAGAAGATCATTTTTTTTGGTAAAATTTTTACCTGCACTAAATTAAAAACCAAACCCAATTAAAAATACTAAACTTTCTCATTGCTTTTAACAGCTAAGCTGCCATGGTATTTTAATATAGGAGAGCAGTAAATGAAGATTTGTTAATGATGAACAGAAATTGGTTAAGCAATTTGGTTTGTAAAGACTGATGTAACAAGACGGATTGAGGGGGATGTGGAGAGGAAAGGCTTGGGAAGGGGGGAGTAAAAACACACACTTAAAAGAGTCATTTCACATTGTAAAAAAAATAGCATGGTTTTCTCGTAACACCAAGCAGGCCTACAGCATACAAAGCAGGCTAAGTACAGGCAGACGTTAGACAGCTACTGGGTCATCAACATCTGATTTGTGTGATCTGTCCAAATTCTGGAAGTTACTTATTTTTGAATGTCCAATTTAAGATTTTACCTTTTTTTTTTTTGTCAAACAAGCCAATTCTGATCATTGGAAGATTTTTTTTTTCCCCCGTATGTGCTGTGCTGCTGACTCCAGAAGTACTTATAAAAATTAAAAATATTACAACTATCACATGGAACTAATTGTGTAGGGAGGGAGTTATCCCTCACTGTTTCATTGTTTTTTTCATTCAAAAATCATCCTCCAAGTCAGGGAAGAAGGTACTAATTTCTTAGTAATTTTTGAAGGAAAACAGAGTATTGAGGAGGAGGAAGGTCTTTGGCCTCAGAATGCTCATGGTATTATCTATCTGATGGTTTTCAAAGGTCCCACGTGGCTTTGGCCCACATTAGCAGTTTCCTCTCCAAGGTCACTGGATGAAAAACCACAAGCTTTGCCCGTTATCAGAATGGCAACGTGGTGTTTGGTCTGCAAGAAAGCAGAGTGTCCACACCTCTTCTAACTCAAACCAGATGAAAACAGGTCTTCCTTCTACCTCTGACATAGATATTGGCAGGGCCATGGCCAGCCAATTACCCTGATACTAGGACGGTCTGCATCGTGGCCCTGAAACCTTTAAGGACAGTGGCAGAGCCTTTGCAGGCAGCGCCGTGGCTTCTCATCTTGGACCCATCTGCAAATCCTCCCCTTTGCTGGGTTAAGGGGTTCTGCAAAAGAATGTCTGCAAACAGTAAAGCATTTCTGGAGTCCTCAAACACATACATACAAGCAAACCTTCCATGCAAGACTCTTCATGGACAGAGGAAAGTTAAAAGTGGACAGCAATCATCTTCAAAATTAAAATAACCAAGAGAATGCAAAGAGCTACGTGTCATTATTCATGGAGGTAACACCGAAACATCTGAGGCTGACAGATGACATAAAGAAAAGTTATTTTGCCTACCTACATAACAATGGTCAAGGTTCAGGTTCATGGCTAGTGACCCTCGCTGAGAAGTGTCTGCCCTACAACCAGCCAACCACTTTGCTTCTTTAGTGCAGCGTGAGAGCAAATGCAAGAGACCGACACAGACATTCAAAGCATCATGGATAGGGGCAGGGGTGAAAGGGTTGGTCAAGCAGCTGCAAGGAGAAAGCGAGCACTTCTAGAAAAGCTGAGGTTATTAATCGGTTTAGTATCAGGGAAAGCCATTAGAAACCCTATTACCCAAATATCCCTTCAAGTAATGCTTCTGAGAAAGAATAACCAAAAAAAAAAACATTTGCAGAAAAAACCCCAAAACTGTAGCCAATAATCCCTCCCCACCTCCCTCTCCATGCCCACCTCCCACCCCAGGAGGTTTTGCATCTTTGGTTTCCCCACCATTAAATGACACCCCAGAGGGATTTACAATGCATTTCCCCATTTGTTCCAGATTCCCCAACCTCCTCCCATATCCCCTCCCTTCCCCAGGCTTTATCCCATAAAACTGGGATTTTTTTTTTATTTTTTTTTTAAAGCAGACAGGTTACTTGAAAAATCGACAAAGCCAATCAGGGACAAGTTACCTATCTGCTTACCTGGAGCAAAACCAAAAAGCAAACCCAAAAAACCCTCAAGAACTTGACACCTAAAAGGGATTGATATCCTCAAAATTTCCAACAGCAGCAAAATAAACAAAGAAAAGATGCAGGAAGGAACAGGGAAGGGAAGAATGGAAGTTAACGCAGACTTAATGGAAATGTGGCAATCTCACCCTTACGTAAAATCCACTATCCCCAGAAATATTTGGGTTCTCTAAAGAATATTTTTTTTTTTAGCATATATTTCTCTCCTTTGGGTTTTCTTTGAAATGCATTGGTGGGTCCAGCCCAGAGCCACATCAAACCGAATCAGTGTTCTTTCTGCTGTGTTTGATAATTTTTTTTTTTAGCTTAAATTATCTGTCTTTGGAGGTTGGGTTTGGAGGGAAGAAAAAACAAACAGGTGCATGAAGGAAATTAACATCAAAAAAATAAGAAAAAAACCAAAACAAAAGCAAAACTATCTAGCCCTGTTTTCAATTAACAGCCGTCTGAGCAGTGTGAAATACTAAAAGGCTTTTGCTGTGCTACATCCAGATCTGCCGTGTAACTTAGATGATAACAACTGGGGATGCTCTTGCTTAGCATTCAGCCCAGATGAGCTACTTTCTTTTGGGAGCTGAGGGCTCATTAAAATGACCTTTCCCCATGATTATTATTTAATGAGTACGCTCTAAAACAGAAACCCCTTGTGTCTCTGGAGGAAAAGTCTCAAGTAATCTCTTTTCCCACTGAAGTACTAATGACAGGCTGACAAAAAGAAGCTGCAAGAAAAAAATTGGGGTGAGGGTGAGGGAGGGAAACTGCAGAGTCAAATTTAATGCAGTAATTGCCACATCCTTGAACACTATGGGTTACGTCTGGGCATCTGAAAAAAAATTACCACCCAAAAAGAGACACAAAATCTTGCCATATACATTTTAAAAAGTGAAAAATAAAAATTTCTGGCTGTTAAATAAGGGGGACCTTACACCCAGCACCCTCCGGCAGCAGCAACAGGGACAAAGTGCCTCCACGTTTTATCTGCCTGCCTCGAGAGCGCCTATCAACAGAGGAAACGAACTGAAAAGGAGAAAAACGAAACTGGGTGAGCAAAATAAAAATTAAATTAAAGGGGTTGGAGGGGGGAAGGCCTAGGCTTTATCTGGACAAAGGCAGCAGGGATATTTGAATAATAGAGAGTACCCCAGACTAGGTTAATTCCAGTTCTACTCATGGGGAGTGGGAGCAGGAGGGGGATGCAGAGCAGGATGAAGTGAAGCGGCAACCTAATCGCCTGATAAGAGACACAGCAAGAGAGACAAGGTACACAGGTTTAGTTAAAAATGAACTCGATATGTTTAATAAAGCTTGGTATACCAAATCGTAGTACAAACATCAAGTCACACGGCCACACAACAGTATCCCGGTATTAAAAGAAAAAAAAAAAAGAAAAAAAGAAAAAGCGAAAGAAAAAAGCAAAAAGGAAAAAAAAATAAGGAAAGTAATTAAAAAAAAAACGAACAACTCCTTCCAAACCTCTACAAGGCTCATGCCAAAATAAAATAATAATAAAATAATAAGGAATAAAATAAAATAAGGAATAAAATAATAAGGAATAAAATAATAAGGAATAAAATAATAAGGAATAAAATAATAATAATAGCAATAATAATATAATGGTGGTGGGTGGCAGCAAGGAAGAAAGTGAGGGAAAAACTGAAGGGAGGAAGGGAACAGGAAAGCAGGGAGAGGTGGACACTAAAACCCAGTTGGTATAAAAGCTCTAAAAGAGCCAGCCAGTAATAATATCACAATGATACAGGTACAAAAAGGATAAAAAATAAACGTCAGGCTGATAAAGCAGGCTACGCTGCCAAGAACAAAGATGGCCGCCCTGGCTCCGACCATCAAAATGGCTGACCCCGGCCCGCCAGGCCCCTCGCTCACCCTCACCCCCCACCCCGCCCGCTCCCACACAGACATGGCGGAGGGGTGCGTTTGGGGTTGCGTTTGCTATAAGCTAGTAACCTTGATCGAACGAGTCCTCCGAGGAATCGCTGAAGGAAGATCCCGCCTCGGCCTCCCGCAGCAGCAGGCAGAAGGGCTGCTTCCGGCCCGCCGCCGCCTTCGGCTTCAGCGGCCGCCCGGCCGCCGCGCTGCGGGGGGCCGCCTTGGGGCCGCCGGCCGCCCGGCCACCCTTCCTGGCCGCCGCGCTGTAGAGACCGGGTGGCCGTGGCTTGGGGGCAGGCGGGGGCTGCGCCGGCCACTCGTCCCTCAGGGATCCCTCCTCCTCCTCCTCCGAGTCCGTATCTGTGGTCAAAGCGGGTGGGAAGAGCGTTACATGAGAGAACGGGGGTTTGGTTTTTTTTGGGGGTGGGGGTTTTTTGGGGGTGCTTTGGTACATTTCTTTGTGAAAAGGCTGTAAACCAGGAGAGGAAAGCAGCTGCAGGAGGGGAGGTATGCCACCGCTTTCCACCCCTGCCAGGTGCCTCCATCACAAGTATCGGGCTCAGCAAGTGGGAGCTGAATAAACACAGAAATAGGTATTTCCTTCTTTCGGTCAGAAATAGACACTCTCCACCCATGCCAAACAACTCCTGTCCTCCCTTAAGACAAGATCCAAGGATTGTTTTTAGCTTAGGAGCAGAAAACTGAGGTAGACATTTCCGCTAAGATGATGTCCATCGAAGGCACCACGATGCCAACAATTGGGCCATGAACCTGAATTAGCCTTAACCACAGTTATGCTCAACACTCTTGACCTAAATCTCCTTTTCTACATGAACCAACTCTCCCAGAGGGTTTTCAACACGGGCAGCCGGCGTTACCCCAGCTGCCAAGCGGGCAACACGTCTAACTCCTATCACGCCACCCCAGAGGCTCTGCGGCATGCAACATAAAGTACACCAAAATGGAGCAGGGACCAAGCCGCTCCTTGGTCTGTGAATGGTGGCTTTACAAAGCTGCCATGTCCCATGAGCGGTGAGAAGTTATCCAGCGGTCCCCTCTGGCATCTGATGAGTAGAACAAGAAGCATACGGTACCCCTGGACGCAATAAAAGCAGGTATGAATTGTCACCTCCCAGCTCATGAACGCACCATCAGCTCCACAACAATACAGACACCGTGGCGGGGACCATTCCAGCCAGTGAGCAGCAGCAGATGCTCTCCAGTGTCAGCCCAGGTTGGGCACTGCTCCCCACCTCCACTGTGTTGGTTGTGGAGAGGAAGAAACGAAGGACAGCAAGTCTAGGAGGCCTAAAGCCCAAATACGCAAATGATTTTGGGCATCTGACTTGTGTTAAAATCTGTGGGAACAGGATGCTCAGTTCGCCCTTTGGATCTATGCCCAAGGTTTTCAGGACTCCTGCTAGAAAATCATGAGGTTAGGAGGCAGAAGGACCTGGCGCCGATCCCACTTCTCCTCCTCCACAAGAGCAGCCCACCAGTCATGGGAGGTGCTGCCATATGCTCGACCTGCCTCCCCAAATCCATCACGCTTGGGTGACCAAGTGACAGGCTAAAGCCCTTTCCTTGAACCTGCACACAGCTGAAAAACCACGCACCAAAGCTGAGCCATTTCAGTCGGTTCCTCAGAAACAACAATCCCCCTGTGCTGAGAATTGTGTGGTGAAGGGGCACATTCCTACACCAGGAGACTGGCTGGAGAGGAGAGGGGAGAAAGAACAGCTCTCTTGGGTCCGGGAGGGAGTTTTTGTTCATGAAACCACAGTACCAAGTGCAAGGGCACTGCAAAAGTGCCCTCTGCCACAAGCCAAGGCTTTTAGCTCCAGCAACAGCCCATGCCTCGTCTCCCCATTAGCTCCAGAGCTCCCAGTTTAGGAGCCATGCGTCTGTTCCCTGGGAGTGAAGCACGTTCAAGAGCAGAACTGTTGGGTGATGTGTACAGCATGACCAGCCAAAGGCTGTGTTCAAGTCCAGTGAACACAATGGCTCCTATTTTGCCGTGTAAATGGCTAATTTCATGCCAAACATTTGTTCAGTTGGAGAATGACTAGCTCATCATCTTCTCCATTAGTGAAATTTCTAAACCGGTGTTGCACCGAGAGATACATTTGTTATGCATACAAACACCCCATAAGGGTTTTAACATGGGACTTAAATAGCTGCAAGCAAAGGAAAAGATGCGTATGCAAGTGAGCTTAGACAATTACACAACCCGTCCTCAGACCATAAATTCCAAGGCCCTCACACGCTCTGTGCCCCATTGTCTGCCTCAACCATTAAAGACTCTTCTACCTCTGGTTCTACTCTCTTCCCAACACTACCTGCAACTGAGATTTTTCCTTCTGTAACAGGGGTCCCTAGCTCTGCTCAGCTGTAGGAACCTCTGCCTCAGGTGCACTTTGGGTTCAGAAACGGCAATTGGTACACAGAATGCCGGGCTGGAGATGAACACCGATGAGACAGATGGGAAGGCTGAGCACAGTCAGCCAGGAACCAAGCCACGACACCAAAGGGCAGCAAGATGCTCATGAGCATCAGTGCCCCCTGGCAGGCTTTGCCTTCCTCAACTAACTCCATGGCATAATCCTAGAGCCAATCCCACCCAATTCAACAAGGACTTCAAAAGTCAACCATAAACCACCTCCTGGAGCAGAAGCTATGAGTACTCGTCTGACAAGTAGAAGGAGAGTGTCTACTCCCACCGAAAGCAAGAACATGGGTCAACTTCTTTTCAAAGCATTTTTCCGCACTGGCAATCAGTGCAACACAGGCCAGGAAGAGATACTGGATACCTCTCGGACAGCAAGTTGTGTGGACAACTCATGCTGACCCCAAAGATGCAGCAGCATTGACTAGCCTGGAAGGAGGTCACCTTTCACTCCTGAGTAAAACCAGACCCATCACCAAGACCCCTTCCAAGAGGCCAGAAACCCCCACAAGCCCCTACAACAGATAACACTGTAAGAAGATATAAATGAGGCATTACTTACTATAGGAGTAGCTGCTAACTTCAGATATTGCTGGTGAATGGGAAACCTTGAGCTGATTTTTGACTTTTAACCCCACCTCCATCTTCTTCATTTTGGCAGCCACTTTGTTTTTACCTTCCTTGGTGGTTTTCAGTGACAGGCCCAGGTTCTTGGCCAGGCTCTTCTTCTCCTCCTTGCTCGGCAGAGCCTCATGGGGTGGGAGGTACCTGCTGCCCCCTCCACTAGTTTTCGGCTTTCCCCCAGAGCTGTCAGCAAACTTGAAAGGGGATTTGAGCTTGTCTTGTTTGGTGAGTGACAGAGCCTTGTCAAGCTTGCTGGCCAGCTGCTCCTGGTCCGATGGCACCTTCTTCTTTTTGAGCTTTAACTGCCGAGGTGAAAGGAAGAGACATAGGTGAATACAGAGCAGATATCATGGCAGACCTGAGGGATTTTACTAGCCCTCATTAACAGTCTCTCACGCACACTAGCTAATAAGGCCTCAAAACAGTGGTCTTAAGCCCCAGTTGCCATAACCCATGATGGTGCTAGGGAGGAAGAGGAAGATGACAGCAAACAGCACAGCTTTACCATTATTGAACACTACAAAACTGCAAGATTAACTTAAAAACACTGAATTTTCTTCAAAAAGAATTCTGTTTGTAGAACAACATGTTTTGGAGTTCTTTTTTCTCAACACCTTCTGGTTTTTAGGATATATTTGGATTGGTTTTACAAGCTTTTCTCTAAATCACGAGGATTAAAAACCTTCTTTACCCAAAACCTCAGCCAAATAAATACGGATTTCCACATAATCAACCAGCTCCAGAGGCTGGGATGCCAAAAAGACCCAAATACCTCTCAGCACGAGCAACAGCACCACTGCATTACAGCCAGCGCTGTTACACCCTTTTCAGTATTTCCTTGCTTCTTGAAAAAAGTAAATATATTTTA
Organism: Anarhynchus alexandrinus; assembly: GCA_008711295.1. Lineage (NCBI taxonomy): Eukaryota > Metazoa > Chordata > Aves > Charadriiformes > Charadriidae > Anarhynchus > Anarhynchus alexandrinus. Next base: position 32,248 of record VUYV01000847.1, on the reverse strand, counting down.
CATGTGCTACAGCTAGATAACAGCAGCTGTAACACAGTACTTCGCCTGTACGCATTCTGGATTTCATCAGCAGCTTAAAGCTCCAGTAAATATCTCATTGCCTCCACAGGAGCAGAAGAAAACGCTGCATTTAAAATAGCGAGGCTGCGCTCCCTCCCGTTCCTCCCTCGCTTCGGGAAGTCCATTCCCCCTCCGCTATCTCGACAGGCAAAGGGGTAAGACAAGCACTGCTCTGGATTCAGAGCGAGTGCCACACTGCAACGCTCTGGCTGGCTTGAAGGCGCTTGCCTCTCTGCTGCCTACCAAAGAGGTCCAACCTCCATGAGCCAATGTTAGCCTTTGCAAACACCCCTCCGCTGCACAGACAGTCGTCTCATGAAGAGCTTCTAAACCCACGTGAACTGAAAGCAGACGCTCTAAGATCAGGAGTTATCCAGCGCAAGTCAACGCTAACAAAGCAGGAAAGAGATCTGCTTTTGGCCCATGGCGCCATGTTCCCCATGAGGGCACTGACCTCATTTGAGAAGCTGGGAGCTGCATCGTGCTCTTCCCAGCTCTGATTCCTCCCTTTCATCTTGCCACTGCTGCTCTCCACATCCTCGTCCTCCTCCGGGAGGGCCCCTTTGTGCCTCTTCTTCATGCCCTCGCCAGTCTCAGAGTCTTCAGAGAGCAACAAGGACTTGCTCAGTCTGCAAGCCAAGCACAGGATGGGTCAAGGTGGAGGGCTTGCCTCCCTGTGGTCCCCACCAAGCTCAAAAGTGAGGTTAAATGCCTCCTAGGACAGTGGGGATCCTCAGCGGGAGCCAAGTCCGCTGTGAAGCGACAGCAGTTTGGACAAGGTTTTCCACCAAACAGGAGAGCCAAGGAGCCCTTCTTGCACGCTCTTGGCCAACAGCACAGATGAGGGTGCCCGAAATCAGAGACCTAAAAGATGGTCTCTGAAAGGAAGTATTTGATGTCTTGAGTACCAGCCACCAAAAAGTGCCTGATTTGGTACAGATCAGCAGAGGGAAGGACAGACACCTGAGCTGGCCCTGTACGTCTTTTCACACCTCTACTTTCATGGACCCTGTAGGTGCAGAGAGAGATTGCCGAGGCCCAGGGAGGTGCCTCACTGCCCAGACACTTGCTCTGGTTGCTTGGGTGTGAGCAAGGAGGTGGTAAGGAACCATCACACACGGTGGCATGGGCGGAGAAGGCCACTGCAGGGACTGGCTCGCTCAAAGGACAGGCAATCTGCTTTACAAGCCTGTCCCCTCTGTGAGAGGCATTTGTGATCTGCGTCTTCAGTCTTGCTTTGGGATTTGGGGGGAAAGGAGAGGATAAATAACTAATTAAAAAAACACAAAAAATAAAGTGTGTGAGACTATAAGCACATCTTTCACTGCTCCCCAGCTGTCTCCAGAAACTAACTGATGGATGGAGAGATCAGTCAACACCTAAAGACCTCTAGAAGCCTCCACTAATAGCTCTCATATGCTGTCTCCTTCACATTACCTGCTGGCTGAGAACATACCACCACCATAAAGCCATTGACACAGGGCAGCCTCCTCAGCTTCCAGGCATTTCCCCACCCCTCTGTCCTCTCCGCTGACCTCCACAGACATCTAAACCAACACCTCAGGCCCTGGACACTGCCTGAGGGTGCATCTCCATCTCCCACACCAGGCTGCTCAAGCATTTCTGCAACGCGGGGACATGCACACGCAACACGCTCATGCACGCACACATGCACAACTCCAGCCACCTCTGGACACCTCCAGCCTATCTAGCCATCCAAACAAGAGAAGCAAAACACAGAGCCACCGAGAGGACAGATTTTCAGAAGCACATGGGTCAGTGGGAGCTGGGCACCTGAATCTAAGTTGTAGTCTTGAAAGAACATTTGCAAAAATACATAACAGGCAGGGAAGGCAGCTTGGAGGTGCCTTCCCCCTGGAGAGACTTGGCCATCCATGAACGGTTAGATGGCCAATGGTGGTGAGATCCAGGCATCCGAATAAGAGCATCTGGACTTGCAAAAGAGAAAAAAGCAGAAGAGAGAAGGATTCAGAAAGAGAGGTCAGGCGAAACCAACTCCCACTGATTAAGGGAAACAGGAGATGAAGACAGCAGAAACACAGCAGAAAAGCCCTATGAAGTAGACAACCTGGAACAGCCCTGCGATTAGCTCTACAGCACCCGCTTGCACCGTCCGCTCTCCTGAAAGCACACGAGGACGCGCTCCTGGACACCAAGGGCTCACCTACAGGTCCCTGCCCAGCCGGCTGCTCCGCATCACCTCACCGCTGCTCAACTCAGCCTGTCCTACCTGCACCCAACACCACAGACACGTGCTCTACCAGCGGGGAGGGAGGAGGCCGGCACCATATTCCCACTGTAAGGACACACTCACGTTAAATGCACACGCTTCCACAACACCACTGCTGCCAGAGACCGGCCTGCCAACACAACGCCACGGCGAGCCCCCACTGCATCCGAGATGCTCTCCCCACATAAGACCCTGATGCAGCGACCCTGCCATTTTCCCGTCTTCCCCAAATTCCAGCCTTACTTTCCACTCTTGCTGTCACTCTTCCCTCTCTCCTTAATGGGTGACAGAGCGCTTGATCCAAGTTTCCTCTTCCTGGGCCTTCCAGGGCCTCTTCTCGCCAAGCTTCTACTTTTCTCGTCATGCTTTTCCCTTTAAAAAAACCACACGCTTCACTGTTAACCAAGGCAACCAAANAAAAAAAAAAAAAAAGCAAAGGAAAAAAAAAAAAAGGCAAAATCAAATTTTGCAACCAAAAAGCAAAACAAACAGGAAAAAAAAATAAAGCAAATAAATCCAAAAAAGAAGAAAAAGGGAAAAAAAATTAAAAGAAAGCAAGCAAGAACGGGAGCCAACCCAGAACCTTCGCCTGTCACCAAACTGCTAAACTGAGCTGCTGAAGCCAAGGTTGTCTCTAATACGGTCTCCCAGCTGCATTCACCAGTGATCAGGTTGTGGTGTCACATAGCCTAGGAGTGTGCTGTGCAAAGCTCTGGCGGGCCGTACCAGGAGGAGAGGAGAGGAGAGGAAACAGGGAGGGATGGAGAGCTGTTTTCTCTCCCGGACCAAGAGGCAGTGAAAGTGCCCAGCTGGAAAAAAAACAAAAAAGACCGAGTGAGCAGCCTGCCACTTACTCGGAGTCCCTGCGGCGCTGCAGCTTCACCAGCTCCCGCTGCTTCTCCTTGTACCGCCGCTGCAGCTCCGCCAGCCTCATCCTGTAGTCCAGCTCCATCGCATCCATGTTCTCGATGGCCGATTTGATGGAGTACATCTAGGGTGGGGAGGCAAGAGGGAGCAAGAAGGTCAGAACATGTCCAGGCCCCCACCTAGACTGGGGTGGTGCACGTCGGGGTGCCCTTGCAATGGCCAAGATCTGCAGCCTGGCAGCCAAGCCCTCCATGCTTACAGTGGAGCAGAGCACCCTTGCCCACAACAGGCACAGTCCTAGAGTGGTACCCGAGCAAAACCAGCCGAGCAAAGATGTTCTGTGGCTTATGCATGGGATGGTATTAGCTCTGAGGGAAAGCAGCCCTGGGAAAGAACCTGCAGGATAAAACAGACCCATGGAGTTTCTTTTCCCCTATTTAAAAAGGCAGATCAAAATATTCCCTGTCTTGGAACACTTACTTGCAGGGTACAAAATAATTTGTCGGCCTCTCCCATGGGGAAGAGTCAGCAAAGAAAAAACAAGGAAAAACCCTCCTGCTTCTATCTTTATTTATCCCCCCCCGCCAAAGCAGTAACATACGAGTTCCTGCTGGCTTTGTATTACAAAACACCACTTCTAGGGCTGCCGAGGGTCCCGCTGAGATCAATGGTGTTGATTCACAAACAAAGGAGGAAGCTAAATCGCACCACGCTGACTCCCGCGCAGCGACGAACGCGACGCGAGGGAAGCGCCGGCTCGCTTTGCTGAATGCCGAAGGGCAACACAAGCCGGGTGGCAAACTGCGGCTGGACGAGCAAGCTGCGGTGAGTGGACGCACTGTGGCTTTTCAGGCTCAGCCACGCTAACAGCTACTTACGGGTTCATCTTTCTTCTGCATCCAGCTGTACTTTTTGTTGGGATTCAGCTCTCGAGGCAGCCGGATGGTTTTCAGACTTTCCATAAAGGGGGTGGAAAGTACTTCCATGAGCATGTGGGTGCTGGCAGCCAGCAAACTCTCCAGCGTTGGCCGGACAGGGAAACTCTCTGGACCTGCTCAGGACAGGAAAAAAAAAAGCTATAGAAGTTCACTCTCCACGACTGCTCCTCCAGCAGGCACAAGGAGAAGCTGATGTCCCTTGCTGGACCATGGCAGCCCAAGGAACCTCCCAGCCACCCTCGGCCCCCATTTGAGATCTCCTGTTGTACCCAGCCATGGTGCAACTGGCAGTTCCCATCACGTCTCGCCTCAGGAAGTTACTGGAAGGTGAGATCTTTTCAGGACCTGCCAAGCTCTTGGAAAGCATCATCTGGAGCGACCGGGGCCTCTTGTGCCAAACCCCGACAGACTGTAGACTCAGTGCCTGCCAGAAGGGTGTTACCCTGGCAGCTCTCGGCAAGTGGGGCTCCGTTTCCGCTACGCATACCACAAACTGTCTAGACATGGCAAGGGCCTTTGGAGGGGGAGAGCAGTACAAAAGCCACACGTAGTAGCTCAGCCTACTGCAACAAAACCCCTGCTCCAACCCCATCCAAAGTACCAGCCGCTCCTGCAATTCAGGGCAATGCTCTCCTTGCTGCCTGGTTGAGGTTCTAAGAGATCCCCGCTCTGCTCCTCTGCCCTCGCAGAGAGCGCCGGGGCCGTATGCAGAGAGACCCAACCTGGCCCAAGGCCGGCCAGACAGCGCACTCACAACTTACTTTGCATTTCTTGCTTCCTTTTCTCCAGCTCCATCTCTGCAATTTCACTCAGCAAAGTGATCCCTTGCAGGAAGGAGTGCTCCAAGGCCTGGTCAGGTAACACCTCTACCTTCATCTGGGACGGAGTGATGCTGGCGGTAGTCAACAAGGAACAAGCCTGAGGCATTTCTGTGGCAGCCACCAAAGCATTCATCCCAGCCAGCGGGTCTCCCGGCTTGATGTCCAGAGCTGGGATTTGGCAAGAGATTGCCTCTTCCGTGTAGGAAGGGATCTCTGGCCCCTGCTCCCCCTCCTCAGGGGGCAGGTTGGGAAACTCCCTCCCCCGGGGCACATCGGCGCTCTGCAGATCCATGGCTACAGAGGCCTCCTCCCGCTGGGACGTTAAGTCCATCTCAGGCGGCTCATTCTCTGTGTGCACAAGCGAACCGTCATAGTCCATGTGCACGGAGCAGGTTTCTGCTCCACTCCCGGTCTCCGCCTGAGCCTCTGCTTCTGCGGGGCAGGCCACAACCTGATAAGGAGGTGGGCAGCTCTGGAGGTCTTCCTGGTCCTGCTCCATAGCACCCAGGGCTTCGCCTTGGTGCAAGAGGAGATTGCAATTGTCCACGTTCTGCACTGGGACGGCTGCGGAGGTGGCAATGTTCAGAGTCCCCATGTCCTGTTCACAGATGCCTTCTTGGCTTTCTTCCATCTGCACCTCTGATTTCACCCTCTCTTCCAAGGACTCCTCTTCTGCTGCTGCTTGGATGGGCTCTAGCATTTTGGACGGAGACAGGTGGATGGGCTTGACCTCTGGGGAAAGCTCCATGTGCTCAGAGCCTTCAGCAGGCAGTGGGACATCAGGAGCCAGGCCATCCGCATCAGATGCTGCGGTGGGCTGGAGGAGGTAGGGATAGTGTCTTCCAAAGGAGGGAGGAAGAGACTGGAATGGATATCCGGGGGGGATCTCTGCAAGACATCAGAAGGGACAGGCTGTGTATTGGCGGGGTCTCCAAAACACCTCTCACTAAGGCATAGAGACAGAGGTTCCCCTCATCTCTAATCTCTTCCTATTATTAAGCAGTGGCTGCTTTGGGCATCTCTCTCCTGGCCAAGCGGCCACAGGCATCAGTACCCCAGAGGTCCCTTCTGCACCTTTCCAGCACTCTCCTGCAACTGGAGAGAGATCTGCCTCCTGCATCCTTCTCCCACTGAGACTTCAGCCGTGGAGGAACCAACCCAGGCTCAACCCAAGGGAAGAAGACAGCCTACAGCCCCAGGTGTCCCTAAGACTCAGGCACCGATCCAAGTCCATCGCACCACCCCTGGTCCTTGCCTCTCCCCCGGCTTTTAGAGGAGCTACATGGTTTTCTCTAGGGGAAGGGATGGAAGCAGGAAAGAGCCAAGGAGAAATAGGGAGGCAGGCACAAACACAACGGGACTCTGCCAAAGCAGGGCTCTCTTACCTGGAAACAAGGCCTGATATGGACCAGCTGCCTCTTTTTCCAGCTCCAGGTCTTTCTTCTCCACGGTCTCGGGCGCCTCTTCTTTTGGAGGGATGGCAGGGGCAGGGGGCGGAGAGGCAGGGGGCGGGCTGGAAGGATGGGAGCTGGGGGTGGCGGGGTAGGAGTAGGCTGGCTGCGAAGGTGGCTCCTCCATCTTTTGGATCACCTCAGCTTTGAGCACAGACACGGGTGAGGCCCTGGGAGAGAGGGGAGGTGGACTCACAGCCTTGCTGTAGGACGTGGAGGCGCTGGGAGACAGCACGGGTGGTTTTCGGTGCACCAGTCCCGGGGCAGAGGAGGAAAGGCCTGATTTGGCACTGTCCAGGCTCCGTTTCGTCACCTTCTCTTCCATATCTGCACGCTGCTCGTTCGCCTTCAACCTCTCCTGCGACAACAACAGAGCAAAACTCAGTATGACATCTCTACCTGCTCCTGGAAAGCACAGACCCACCACCAAACAAGACCACAGTCTTATCAAATATGCACTGGAATATAACACACATTCCCCAGTGCAACACCATTTCAAGACCAATCTGATGGAGGGCGACACTGATCTGTGATAGCTTTCTTTACAAATTCCCACCTCCGGGAGTCACGTGAAGTGTGTCTCAGCTTTCACTCGCAACCAAAGCAAACCATTTCCATTTCTAAGCCTCCAGTCTAGAAGCACACATGTAAAACGAAGGTTGAAAACCAGGCGGCTGCTATAAAAATTAAATAGGTGTAAAACACCCAAATGAAAGCTCATGACTTCCAAAATCATTTGGTGAGTGGGAGCTAGCTCCAGGACCCAGCATGATTGCTGCCAGTATTGCAGCTGCTTCTCTGAGCTGGTCAGGAGGTTTGTTTGGAGGTGACCAGGGATGAAACCGCCCCACTAAACAGAGAGACATCCCTAGGGAAAGAATCAAGGTCGTGCTGCTGCGGTGCAGCTCTCCTGACAGCACTGCTCTGCAGCTCTACACCAAACCCCTCCAAAACCCACCCCAACTGCGCAGGATGCACTGAATGCCTCATATCCCAGGGACCAGGGCAGGATGGTCAATGCATCCGTACCCTTGAGATACACTTGTAATACTGGCACAGCTGCTTGTCCGCCCCCCCAAAAACCCCAACTTCAGGCTCATTTCATGTCCAAGCTCCTGAAAACGTACCACGAGCTGGGCGCTCCTCTGTAGCTCCATGGCATGGGCCGCTTGCTGCTGCAGGATGTACAGCTCGTGCTGCCGCAGCAGCTGCTGATGGGAGAGGAGCTGGAGCTGGTGAGCATGCTGGAGGGAGCTCCTGGTCGGGGGGTACATGGCAGGCCACAGCGGGGGCGCCCGGTCCATCAGCTCCGCTGGGGAATGAGCAGAGATGCAGTCAGGGAAGCAGGAGGGTGGGGATGGCTGGAGGATTCAGGATTGCTCAGGGCAAGTGTCTACCCCAGTCCCCAGGGTGTGGGGGATGCCAAACATCAGGCTATGTAAAAATGCAACCAGATATGCAGAGGGGAAATGGAGCTGTCTTCCCCTCAGCAGCCCCGCTCACGCCACCCCATAGTTCTGGGGCCATCTGACTTGCTTTGCTCTCTAGGCACCCTTAGTTTGACTGTCCCTGACTAAGCCCACAAGTTGTTTCTCCTAACCAAAGACCCAAACTCTAAGGGGTCCTGCAGGGGGTGAGGAGCCACTGCTGAACACCACATATTTCCATCTCCAAAGCAAACATGAGGTCAGCTCACGCCCACCCTAGAGCTGTGCCTGCTCGTCCTATCCAGCCCTCTCCAAAGCCTGTTTCCTCCACAGCTGCCAAAGCGTGGTCCTGAGGGACGCGCTCACATCCTTACCGAAGTGTGGCAAGTGCTCGCTGGGGATCACAACAAGCTGCCCCGACTGCGGGTCTCGGGCAAACTGGTAGGCGGAAGGGAGAGCTCCCCCCATGGCAGGGGGGAAGCCTGGAGTCATGCCCTGGTGCAGGGAAGGGTGACCAAGTCCTGGAAGAAAAAAACACCACAGTCACATCTCAAGGGATACAGGCAGCTCCTACCCACACAAGAAGTCATCTATCGTTTGTCTCCTCCAAAATACCTCCTTCCCTTTCCCCTCCCTGGACTGCATCCGTGTGAACACCCCGTGGACACATCGCTCCCTCCCAGGGCACTCACCGTAGGGATGGCCGGCCAGCCACATGGAGGGGCTCCCCGTCCTGGGGAGCCAGGGGTGGGCTGCCAAGTGCGAAGCCGGGTCTGCAGACCAGCGCCCGGAGCCCGTCAAGGCTGGGCCTCCCGTCACCATGAGGTTGGAGTTCAAACCGTTCGTGGCGCAGCCGGAGGGGTGTATCCGGGCAAAATCTGCCAGCTCCTTGCTCTCTCTGGTGATGGGGGAGGCAAGAGAGAGAGAAAGAGAGGGTCCGAGTGCTGCAGGTTACTGCGCGGCTGGAGGACCCCAGGGGTATGGACCAGCCTGCCGAGCAACTGTGTTTGCGAACCAGGGTCACACACTCAAGGAGAGCTGTGATGGAGGTGGTTAACATCATGTCTGCAATAAAACATCCCATCTCTCCCTCCCTTTGGAGCAGGCATGGATTTGCAGCAGTCTATTAGGATTGCTCTGCTGCAGATTCAGGATCTGCCTATAACCCCACGGTACCCCACTCGGCGGTCCTCTCCGCACCAGCAAGGCTGATGCCAGCAGCTACACCAGGATGGATGTAACCCTGTCCCCACTCCGGACAGGCTGTCCCCTGAGCACGGTTTGTGCCACTGTGGCAAGAGACCCCATCCCTCTCCTACCCTCACCTGAGCAGCTTCTCCTGATCCCGCTCCAAGCGCCCTGCCAGGAGGTGGCTGTCCCGGTGGCGGCTCCTCTCATCCCCGCAGTCATCTTCTGAGCGTCCATGCCCTAAAAGACAACCCAGCACCACCAGACATGAGAAACAGTCTGGGGAAAGCTATCCCCTCTCCTCTGGGCACGGAGAGGCAGTACCCTGGGAGCCAGCACACCCAAACGCCACTGTCCCCAAGACTGCATCAGGTTCAAGCCCTAAAAGACAGGGCAAGGCTGTCTACGCGATCAAGATATTCTCCCTAAGGTGGCTCCTGGAAGCACCCAGCTGCATATGGTTTGAGGTTCATCTCTCCAAGCCATCAAGGGACCCACTCCACAGGTCAGGTCGGACTCCCAGGACAGGACAGCCACCAGCCTGGGAGCAACAGGACCACTTTTGCTGAAGGACGGTGGCAGATTTCCCATCTCAGAAGGCGATGAGGCCCAGCTAAATCCCCGCATCAAACCACACGGTTGTGTTTAGCACATCGCACAGCTGGGGGTGGGTGGATTTTATCTCTGCACCTTCTGCTCTTATAAACCAGTCTGGGAGCACTGGGTATGCTCCGAATCCCTGTCCTTCTGCAACAAGCAAAACCAACACTACAGACCCTCACAAAACCACCGTGCTCCGTTCTGCAATTCAACCCGTTAGCGGGAATCTGCATTTTCCCCTGGAGACACGCAACAAGAAAGGGTCTGGTGAGGCCGGGGCACATATGGCAGATGAGGGCAAGAGTCCAAAAAAAGGCGGCTGGATGTTTGGCTTGAGAAACAGCTCGTCCAGAATCAGACTGGCTCTTGAAAATACAGCCCAGCACGGCAGCAGCCACATCTTCAAGAGGTTAGGAAGCACTTTCACAGGAGCCACCAGGTATTGGGGCCACCCTTCCTTTATTTTATCCAAGGTCTTCACCCCAGCTGCCTGATTTTAGGCTTTTCCCTACTTTTTTCCCTAGCTTTTTTCTTGCTTGTAAGTTTTTTTCCACAATTCCCTGTTCCCCCTCTCCATGTTACGCTTTGGAGATACGACCCGCTCCTAAATCGCAGCCCTGCTCGCAGTGAGCTGCCAGACAGCCTAACGGGACCAGGGGGAAGGTGTCTGCTTCCCACCCCCAGGCTCTGGGTGCCAGCACATCCCCTGCCCCGGCGATGCTCCGCACCCCGCAGGGCTCAGCGGCGCAGCAACGGCCTCGCACGGCTGCACCATGGCTCCCCAGCAGCCCCTTCCAGGGTCCTCGCTCTCCCGTCCGGATAAGGTTTGGCACCCAGGAAAGCATCTCGGAACATCAAGTCTATTCTGCTGACAGGCAGTCTTTTCAAGGAGGGCTCCGCTGTGTATTCCCACAAACCTGGACAGCCCGTGGGTTTTTTTTGCTGTCAAGTCTCCAATTCCCTCAGCTTTTACTGTCAGAAGGAATCCAGGAACAAGACAACATCTCTCCCGGCTCCTCTCCCCAAGGCTCCTTCCATGGGCTTCAGGCAGAAAGCGAAGATGCTTTAAAACCTGGCACACACCCCTCCCTCCCAAAGGACTTTCCAGGGTCACCACATTTCCCTCGCAGCCTGCCAGGACACCGCATGCAGTGGCTGTCCCCATCCAGCCCCTCCTCGACTCACCGAATGATGCCCTATGCAGCCTCCGTGGCTCAGATTTACTACCCAGCCTCCGTGGCCAGAGGCACTGGGGCTCGCGAATCCCTCCGGAGCCGCAGCATCCCTCCCTGCCTCTCCACCAGCATCCCCACTCGCACACAAATCGCTTCCCCCCCCTCTTAGCCCAGGTTTTCCCCCTTTGGAACCCCTTTTCCTATTTATTTTCCCCAGTCGATGCCCAACTGCCTCTTTGGTGTCAGTGATATGGAGCAAGCCCTTGGTTAACTTGCAGCTTAGAGGCACAAGGTGAATTGACACCCCCCCTACCCCCCCCAGCCTTTTATTAGAAACATATTATTTTGTTATTTTACCTCCACCCCTCCCTCTCCCATCTACATTACTTGCGCTTCGTTATTTATAGACGGGCTTATCATCTTTTTCTCATCCCCCATCCAAACACGCGCGCTTTCTTATTTGTCTAATTCCCGCCGAGCCCCCACCCCGCCGACAGGACGTCCCTTTTCTGTACAGACCGATGATTGTCCGGACAGTGAATGATCATTTTGTCTATATATATGAACATGACGCACGGACCGCATAGAAAAAATTCAATCAGTTATGCACGGAGGAAAGGCTTAGGTCCGTTTCCTTGACAACCAATGCCCAGCACTAAATACTTGCATTTTACTTGCCAAATACTACAGATTAGCCAACTAAAGCCTGCTTTCTCCTTCTTAAAAGGTCTAAACATTCAAGCACCGTCCACTCAGCGCAAGCAAGCTAATGTTATTAGACGAATATCTCCTGGCACACAAAGCGGGGGCAGCATTTGGGGGGCGAGAGGAGGAGAAAAGCAGTCTTGTTTTCTGTCTGAAAGCCAACTGCATCACTTAGCAACGAGCCCAGAGGCCTGCCAGAATTCAACCCTTGTTTGCAGCCTTTTAGTTCGGCTCAGTAAATTACATTTAACGCAAGCTGGGAGGGTCTGGGATGATTGAACGGCTGAACAAACAGCTCCCTGTGCTGCCCACGAGGTCCTCGGTCGGCTCCCGCCCGGCCGTGGGGAGGGCGACGGGAGGCGATGGGAACGGGGAGAGGGGGTGCTGGCCGGGAGAAACCGCCTCTCGCCGCCGAGCTTCGGGAGAGGGGGGGGGATAAAGGCAGAAAAACGGGCAAGGCGAAGGCTAAAGATGGAAAGCCAACCGTCACTCGCTGGNCCCGGCCGTGGGGAGGGCGACGGGAGGCGATGGGAACGGGGAGAGGGGGTGCCGGCCGGGAGAAACCGCCTCTCGCCGCTGAGCTTCGGGAGAGGGGTGGGGGATAAAGGCAGAAAAACGGGCAAGGCGAAGGCTAAAGATGGAAAGCCAACCGCTCGCTTTGGCATCGCTCCTTGGCACGGCAGAGCCGAGCTCTCCCCGTGTTGGGCAGCCCTCAGGCGTTATCTTGCTACACACACCAAGCGGAGCACCAAAAATCTCGCCGGAGCCATCCCCCTCCTGGCCAGCACCATGGCTTAAAGCTAAACCATGAGCTTAAAACACCAGCGCAAGGGTGGATTAAGGGGTTCCTCTGTCAATCCCTTTGCTAACGGGGATCAAACACATCAAGAGGGGTTGTCCTTGGAGGTGGGCAGAGGGGATGGAAGAGGGGACAGGGCACACCCTCCTGCACGGGGAGTCTCACTCCCTGCTGCGGTTTACAACGTGCCCTTGGCTGGGAAGGGGAGGCCAAGGGAGCTGAGGATGGCAAACTCGGTTCATGCCACACAGCCTGCACTGGGTGGCTGCTCTCCCCAGGGAACAGATCCCACAGGGAAGTCCCCAGACAGGTCTGAGGAACCTACCTTTGATGCTGCTGAGAGACAGCGAGCGATCCCGGTCCGCCAAGCTGGGCCCCAGTTTGCTGCTGCTGCTGCTGCTGTTGTCCTTCTGCCGGGCCACGGCCACGGCGATGCCGACGGGCAAGTGCCTCACCTCCACCTCGCCCTGGGAGCCGATGCTCTCGCGGCCAAAGGATTTGGCGCTCTCGGGTCTCTCAGGGTCCCTCTTCAGCTGCTTCGCTGGCTGCTGCGACAGCAGCTGCTGCACCTTGGAGGCGCCCAGCTGCGAAGAGTCCAACTTCATGTTGCCCAAACCGCCGAAAGGGCTCTTCTTGCCGCAACTCTGCCGGGATGCGGTCTCCTTGGCAAAGCTGCCGCTGTACTTGATGAGGCTCTGCATGGCCGAGCCTTCGCCGTGGGATGCGGGGTGGAGAACATCTGTGGCTCCCCGTGAGCCCACCACCGAGGACCGTGGCAAGCCGCTGGGGTCAAGGTAGACCTTCTTGGCTTCCTCCTCCGCCCGGGTGACATGGTTGTGCTGTGCGGCCAGCACCGCCATCTGCGTGGTGGCAAAGTTGCCCATCTCAAAGGGCTTCCACTTCTGCTCGGGCGGTTTCAGCTGACCGTGGTCCAGATGCTGCCGGGAAGAGTCCAAAGTGCCGTAGACTTTCGCTGCTTCTTTGGAGCTGGATCGCTGGAAGCGATCCCGCTCGCAGGAGCGATGCTCTGCCTCCGGACTTGGCTTCAGCAAGTCCTTGGAGGCCAGGAACTCCCTGCTCTCCGGAGAGCCCAGCCCCGGCCGGTTGAGGAAGGGCTCCGATGTGACCTGTCTCTTGAGCGCCATGGAGTTCGCCCTGATCACCGAGCCCTTCTCCCGCAGAGCCTCCATCCTTTTGGCGTCGCTGTGGCAAGAAAAGTCCTGGGACAAGAGCGTGCGGGAGGCGTCTGCGAGGCACCGCTCTGTGGGCGACTGCAGCACCCCCACCTTGCCGAGGTCCTTGTCCTTCGCCTTGTTGTCGCGGGCCTGCGAGGCGATTTGGATGGGCCCGTTCCTCTCGTCGTAGGCTTCGACCGAAGGCACGAAGGTGGGGGCGATGACTTTGTGCTCCCTCCCCAGCTCCTTGGCCGGCGGGAAGATGGTGTACATGCTGGAATGGACGGGCTGCGGAGGGAATGTCGTGGCCGGCGTCATCTTCCCTGGCTGTGAGGGGTGCGGGGACGGGCAGCTGCAGGAGACGTGCAAAGCACCCACGGAGGGCAGGAGGGGCTCCCCCCGCTTCAGCCGCTCGGCGTGGGCGTGCGCGGAAGGCCTCATGTTCTCGTCGTGCCGAGCGGGATCCTTGGCACAGCGATCCTGCTCGGCACCCAGGACCTTCAGCATGGGGTCCCCGCCGCCGTTACAGTTACTGAGGGATGAGCTCTGCAGCGGATTCTTGGACTTGGGTTCCCCGCCGCCCGCACCCCGATTTGGCATGTGCTCGGCCAGGAACGGCGAGAGACGCTCGCCGACCTTCACCGCCTTCTCCACCACGCTCACTTTCCGGTCGCTGTCGGGCTTGGTGTCCTGCGTGAGGTCTACCACGCTGCGGGGTCGGGGCTCCTCCTTTGGCTTGCCCTCCTTCTTGGCAAAGGGCAGGGACAGATCGCTCCGGCATGCCCGCTCCTTCCCACCCGGATCTTTCAGGCCTTCTTTCGAGCTCTTGTGCAGTTGCCCAAGGTCCTTCTCCCGGAGCAAAGTGCTCGACGTGTGGTTGCCCGCAGTCCTCGAGAGGGGAGGCTGCGGGTGCAAAGCGGACTGGCCTGCATGGCTGGACAGGTAGAACCCATCTGCAGAGCAAAAGCAAACAAGATTACCGCGGGCCTCCAACCTACACAGAGACAGGCGAGAGGTGGCAAACCGGGAGGGAAGAGGTTTCAAGGATGTCTCAGACACATCCAGGAAGGACCACAGCAGAGGAGACCTGGCAGGCACCTCCACATGGCCCAGGTGGGGACACAGGACAGCCCTGTCTCTGGTGCACGCTGAGCCTTGCGATGTGGCAGCATGTGGGGCTTCAAGGAGGGACCTCGCCAGGTCCCTACAGGACAGCCACATCCAAGACCCTGGTACTGCTGAGCCCAGGAGACATCCCAGGATGATGAGCCCAGGAGGTTCCTGCTCTTCATCCTCACCATCCCAGCAGCCAAGCAAGCCCCAAGGACAGGGCAAGCACCCAGAGGTGACCGAGGGGACCCAGACTCACCTTTCTGCGACTCGAAGAGGCTGTGCTGACCCAGCTGGGCCAGGAGAGGACTGCCGGCGCTGGGGGGCTCGAGGTGGCTCAGGGGAATGTACGACGGGTAGAGCCCGTTAGGCAGATGGGAAAAGCCTGCAGAAAATGGGAAACAGAAGAGGGAAACATGTTTCAGCCCAAGCAGCGCGCCGCCTTGGAACGAGCCCCGCAGGAGCACAGACTGTTGTGGCTGTCGGTCCCTCGCGCGCCAGGAGCGGCGGCTGCGAGGACGTGCGTGGCGACGCACGCAGCGCGCCGTGGGGGGTCCCCGTTTTAGGTAGCCCGCTGCGGGTCCCCCAGCTCACCCCTTGCACCTCTGCGGGACTAACTTTGCAACCGGTGGGCTGCAAATGGAGCAGAGCCTCCAACCTTCAGGCGAAATGACCGAACCACCCAGCTGATAAGTTCTTTTATCACAAGTACAGCGACATGTGGGTGAGGGCACTCCCCAACGCGTGTCCCCAGCACCGATAAGACCCTCTTGCCAGCACAGCTTCGCCAACACAGCCCGACCCCGCGGCAGATGCCCAGCACCAGGTACGGGCTTCGGGGAAAACGCGAGAGCATCCTCCACAGCAGCTCACGCAAAGCATCATTTCACGTACCCAAAACCGGCATCTTCTCCCCGAGGAAGGCAAAACAGAGGAGAAAAACCTGTTGCCTCCCCACGAGCTGATACAAAGGCGGAGCGTCCCCAAGGCCCAGCTGCCAGTGGTCTGGATTATGTCCTGGACACCGGGGCCTCCTCCAAGAGTGGGGCCCCCCGCAACGTCCTCATGCAAATCATCATCATCAGCATTTCATCAGTGAATGCAATCGCCATAATAGCGGTAATGACACAAGCTGGTGGCCACAGGCAGCAATTCCTCTGCAACACTGCCACCAAACGGCACCCGTGCAACACTACAGACCCCAACACTGCCAGAACCAGCTACCCAGTTGGTGCCATCATTTAAAAACCGATTAAAAGCCATCAGGAGAGAGTCTGAAGGAGCCAGTCAAGCCCTCTCCAACCCTCCCCCCTTCCCCTCAGACCCCATTAGCAACCAACTTCCCCAAAATTCAACTACGCCACCGAAGGCAACCAGGCAATGAGTCTGTCAAGAGTCCAGCATCCAACTGGATCAAAACAACATCACACCGAAACCCAACAGGAGACAGAAGTTCAGTCCCCGAAGCCGCACGTGGAGCACCATCTGCGAGAGCTAGTCAATATTTCACATTATTTAGACAGCCGGGATCTCTTTCGCGTACATGTTTGCATCCCGGCACATGTGCTTCACCGACGCGGGGCTCCACGCAGCTCCTGGCCCAGATCCATCGCCCAACAGGTCCCGGCGGCATCACCCCCCCCACGCCAACCCTCCAGCTGCAGGACCAAGGGAGCCGCTGTGCCCATGAAGTTCAACGCCGAGCCCATTCCCAGCAGGTCAAACTTGCCATTTAATTTCACGCAGGGTGCTGTAAAGGCAGCACACGCACTCACACCTCTCCTTAGTGACCCCAAAACCTTCACACTAGAGCATTTCCAAACACACTTCCTTCTTGCAGGGCTGGAGAGCGCTGGGTAGCACCCAGGGCCACCTACGCTGGGTTCGCCGTGAGCAGCTCCATTCCACCGCATGTTTTCCCTCAGCCGCGCCACCTCCACCGCGCCGCTCCGGCACGGCTGGGCTGGCGCCGAGCCAGCATCTGGAGCAGGAGCGACACATTTCCCAGGGAACGCCAGTCCCATCTGGCAGAGCACATGGTTGCAGCACGGCAAACCCCCTGGAGCACCCCATGCCACACCAACCCAGCAGCCCCAGCCCCGGCCATCCCCACATGAGCCCCTTTTCCCAACCAGACCTCGATCCCAGCTGCAGCCGCTCCGGCAGGCAACAGCACCGGCGTGGAGACTGCGGCGAGACACATGTGCAGATGCCCATGGCAATTCTCCGTTTACACATGGTGCGAGGACATGAAGCCACCTGCAGAGCTCCAGGAAGGGGACACGATCCAGCCCTGTCATCCAGCACAGGGACACCTGCACACAGCTTAAGCTACTGGTACCCAAGGAGACGTTTTGGCACCAGTTACACTCCTGGTCCTACTGGGGCAGGTCCCTGCCTGCAGCATCTTATCCTGCCCATGGATAACACAGGGTCGGTCCCAGCCCCAAATGCTCTGGGGTTTCCTCCGCAATCAGCATTATCACATCCCACTGCTGGGATCCAGCCGCAGCCCGGGGCTGCCGGAGGTGGAAGAGGAGTGGGAAAGTCGGCCAAAAGAACGAGGGGATGAGGAACTGTGGGATGATAGCGGCTAAAGAGCAGATGAAATCCCCTCCAGCTGCCCTGCATAAGACAAGCTGTCACGGAATCATAAAATGATTTGGGTTGGAAGGGACCTTGAAAGGCCACCTAATCCAACCCCCCTGCAACGAGCAGGGACTTCTTCAACTACAGCATGTTGCTCAGAGCCCCGTCCCACCTGACCGTGAGTGTTTCCAGGGATGGGGCATCTCCCACCTCTCTGGGCAACCTGGGCCAGGGTTTCACCACCCTCACTGTAAAAAAAAAATTATTCCTTGTTATCTAGTCTAAAATCTACCCTCTTTTAGTTTAAAACCATTACCCCTTGTCCTATCACAACTGTTCCTGCTAAAAAGTTTGTCCCCATCTTTCCTGTAGGCCCCCTTTAGGTACTGGAAGGGGCTATAAGGTCTCCCTGGAGCCTTCTCTTCTCCAGGCTGAACAACCCCAACCCTCTCAGCCTGTCCTCACAGCAGAGCTGCTCCAGCCCTCTGATCATCTTTGTGGCCCTCCTCTGGACCCACTCCAACTGTCGTAGAGGTTTTCCAGCCCCTGTGCCGGAGTCGGGAGCAGAGTGGTGACAAGCGGCTCCATGTGCGGTCCAAGCTTGGGGACAGGTTCAGGTGAGCAGGTTAGAGACCCTGCAGGGCAGGGTCACCATCCCAGCTGGGAAGCAGCAGCAGAACCAAGCTGATGCCACCAGCCAAACCCCAAAGCCACCTCGTGCTGGGCAGCCCTTCCCAGTGCCTCCAGCAAGCCATGGCAGCAGCGCTGCTCCTGGGAGAGGCGTAATCCCAGTGTGGGGGGGAAGTCCATCTCAAAGCTTTGCAGGTGGGGAAACTGAGGCACGGGCAGGTGCAAGGACCTGCCTGCATCACCCAGCAGCAAAACCAGACAGCCACCTGAACTGCAGCCTCCAGTTTACCATCAACACTGCTTTCCCTTCCTAAATGCCCAGAGGGAGAAGCTGCCCGGGCTGTATTTACCTGTCCCATTCTCTGCCAGGAACCAGAGCCGGGGCAGGGATGAGGGATGCGAGCCACAACCTTCCTGGGGATGAACCCGATGCAAATCCAACCCCGAGGCACTGCCAGAGCATCCCTTCCTCCATACAGCCCCTCCAGCGGCAACGCTGACGGGCCGGCGTAAGACTCGCACACAGCCCCGAAACCTGCTGCCCCGCTCCCCCGGGCAGGACCTGGAGGTGATGCTGCTCCTTCATCCATTAAGTAGCTGCATCTGCAGGAGGCGGCCGCGGGCAAGTCGCTCCCTCCTTGGATCTCCGTGCCAGAAAGCGATGCCAAAGGGAGAAACTCTACCGCAGTGAGCAACGCACAGCTCACCCCAACCATGGGCTTCTGCCAGGAGAAAGGGAGGGGAAAGGGGGAAACCACAACCATCTCCATCTGCCTGGGGCCAGAGCGTTTGCTGAACCAGCGCAAGAACGGCTTCGCCCAGGGACACGCCGACAGGTCCGGGCAGGCTGAGCCACGCTCCTCCGGCCGACTGCCGGCCCAGAGGCGGGTTGGCAGCACGGCGAGGGCAGGGAGGCGCGAGTCGGCAGCGCTGCCAGCACCAGACCGGCTGTGCCCCCCACCATTCCCCTCCCTGCCACGCCAAACACGCGCCCATCAGCACGGCGTCTGCCCCCCTAGGAAAGGCACCCCCAACACAAATCCCATGCGGGCACTTTGCTGGCAATCCAAAGCACACCCGGCTCAGAGGTTTAAGGGGCACAGAGATCGCCCCTTAAGACACCTTAACCCTGCAGGAAGGTGACAGCCAGCAGCCAAAACGCGGGTCCCCGCTCGGCTCCCCCTGCGATGCTCCAGTGGGTGCAGCGGATGGGCACGGAGCGGGGACACACACCGGTCCCCTCCTTCCCAGCTCCAAGATGGGCTGGTAAAATGTACCTGCTTTGCACAACTGAGACATAAATCACTAAGGGCTGTTATTAGAGGAACTTGGCGGGTGCAGATGTGTCAGCCCAGTTGAAAACATCTTCTTCGTCTTCGCTCGGCTCTCCAAAACGGCATGGGGCAGGGGGGGAAGAGGTACGGCCGGGTGACTCACCACCGAGAGGGGATGTGACTGATGGGGAGGTGAGATACCAGCGACCGCACAAACCGCACACCAAACGTCTGGAGGCCGGAGGTCACGCCGGGGGAAGCGGGAGGGAAACGGGCCCCACGTGCTCAGCCCGCTCGGGGTTTGCCGAAAGCGCCCTGGGAGGAGAGAGCCGCCAGAAAACCCCAGCTGGCCGAGGTGGCGAAGGCAGGCGGGTGGACGTGCCCACAGACGGAGTTTTTAACCTGCGGGCTCTCTCCATCTCAGCCCCCCCTGGTCCCCAGGGCTGAAATTCAGCCCCAGCTGGACGAGTTGGCCAAGCCTGGGTTGTGAAAGAGCCGGGCAGGAGGGGAACACGCTGGAGGGGACATGCTGGAGCTGAACCCATCTCCCCCCGTGGACACGGCTCTGGCCAACGAGCCAGGCTACACACCTGATGTGACACGTGTGTGTGTGTGTGTGTGTGCCAGCGCTGGGAAAGCCGCTCCACTCCAGCCCAGTCGCAGGCGACCGGCAGCACCTCCAGAGCATCCCCACACCGCCCGCCATGCCGGCTGCCGATCCGGTGCAGAGGTGACAGCTGACTCGGGCACCCACAGAGGGCCGAGGACAGCAAGCAGGAGCCACGCAGAGACGCCACTCTGCAGGGAATTCACTCCCCATGCTGCCAGCCCGGCTCTGTGTTTCCCAAACCAGGGAGAAGCAGCATCCGCAAAGCCTCTGCTCCTGCCCAGGGACGGCTCTCCGGTCCCTGCTGTCACCTCGAAGGGAATCACACAATAGGACACAGCGGTGTGACAGCCCCGGTGGCCCGGACAGGCAAGCAGGTGGCCTCATGCAATGCCGGTCGCACCCCAAAGCCGAGCTCCGGGCACGAGCCCTCTTTGCCCAAAAAGCCACAGCCCTGTCACCGGAAAACCCGCGGCCTCCGGCGCCCCAGGAGAGGTGAAGTAACTCTCCTCCATCGGCCCCGTCTGCCCGTTAGGGGTTTCTGCCACTTATGAAATATTTCCAACCGCCGGCATCTCGCCCCCCCTCCTCCCTGGACGGACAGACACACTGCCAGGAAGCAGGATGGCACCACGCGGCGCTGCGCAAGGGGCTGCGGCCAGAGAGGGGCCCAAACAGACAACTTCGGCCCCGCCACCCTTCCAGTCGGAGCCCAGAGGGGCTGGGAAACACAGCGGCGAGGTTTTGGGTTTCTTTCCACTCCATGTTTTCACGGCCGGGCAGCCGAGGGAGATCTGCAGCCCTGTGGCAGCCGGGGTCTCCGCCGGTGGCGGGGCTCTGGCACGGAGCAGGAGCCGCAGCCGCCCTTGGCCGGCAGCGCAGTCACCTCTTCCCCAGTCCGGCTCGCAGCACCTCGCAGGCAGCCAACTGGGACACCAGTCCACGCCACAAACGGCTGGATAAACACTTACGTCCTCACGAGTCCCCTTTCCCCGGCAGGGAAGGAGGGGAACAGGGAGAAGTCCAAGCACAGCGAGTACCCGCCGGCCGCCAGCCCCCCACGGGGTCCCCTCCCACCGCCGGCACCGGCTGCCCGCGCTCACCATCATCGGCGCATCCCTGATCCTCTCCCTGCAGGAGCAGCACCTTTCTGGGAAGGGGGGAGATTCTTTTAGGGTCCCCTCTGCTCCAACACGCGCCCCCCCATCTCTGCCCCGTGGCACGGCGAGGCACGGCCGCGGCTATTTCTCACGCACACAGTTATAGCTGCAAACAGCTGAGAGCCACGAGTGCTGACGGCGTAAATCTTTGCCGCCCTCCTCCCCTGTCTGCTCGGGCGGCTCTGGTGACACCCCAGGCACTGGAGCCGCCTTGACTCCATGCCACGCACGAGACGGCAGTGATACGAGCCCCCGAACACGCTGGGCTGAAACCAAAGCCCCCCCTGGATCAAATGAGCCTGGACCACAGCGCTGGCCGGTCCCTGTCCCCACAGCCCCGAGACACCGTCCTGCGCCCCAAAAACCCGACCCCACCATATTTACACCCCGTGTCACCGGGCTGGCAGTCACTTCAAAGCCTTAATTTACAGCCTCGCTTCTCCGCGTCCCCTGAAGGCCTTCGATCTCATCCCCCGGATCCAGAACAGCCGGATCAATTTAACTCCTCGGTTAATCTTCTAAGGGCCCCGGCGAGCTCAGAGACAGCATCCTCCGGCGGGGGGTCCGCGCTCCCGGACTTTGCCGGCTCATACACCGCCGCACCGCTTTCCTTCAGCTGCGAAATCACTACCTTAAAAGCCAAGGCGAGTTCCCCCCCCTCCTCAGCTCAGGGCAGCTCTCTATTGTTTCTTTTAATTTTATTTTCTTCCACGTGGGAATCCGTGTCCAGGCTGCTTTATTTTTAAGCGGCTCTTGCTCAATATTTACTACCGCTCGCGGCTGCGTCAGCGCAGGAACACCGCGCGCTCCCGCCGGGTTTCCGAGGAGCCCTCCCGCAGCCATCGCCCCGTGCCGTGATTTTAGCGCCGTGCTACCCTCGCAGTGAATCACCGCGCTGCCGGTGTCCCGTCCCCCCGGCCCCGCAGCAGCCAAGGCACACCAAAGGGCAGGGGTTCCCTGCCTCCCTGGAAAAAAAAAAATAACATCATCTGAGCCCTGCCGCTCACCTCCTCCTCACCCGGGAGCTGGAACAGCCCCAACGCCCCGGAGATGGCGGAGGAGGAGAAAATGGGAAGAAGCGGCTGGAAGCACTCAAGGGATGGGTGCTGGCGCCCCGGTTCTGCCCCCGGCGTCCTACAGACTCGGTTTCCACCGTGCGACAAAGCAAGTGCAACCCAAGGTATAGGAGCGCTTCAGGGCTTGGAGCCACAGGAGAAGGACACCGATGAGACGCCCTAAAGATCTCCCATGAGGTCGCCCACCAGCTCCCTGCTTACTGCGGGCACAGCCAGGCACAGTGACTGCGTGGGGGGCAACCAGAAGCCACCCAGGTGGGGACATGAATCCTTCTGGCAGCGGTAAGGTGGCTTTTCCTCCCGCTGGAGGGGCCAGGATGGAAACCATCCCACTGGGACCCTTGAGATGATGAGCAGCCGGTCTGCACAGCCTGAAACATGTGGTCTGGGAAGCGCCGACCCGGTCCCACGTTAATCCTGACGCACAAACACTCAAACTTGTGTCAACGCTCCTGGGTCGCTGTTGGCTGCTACAGCAGAAGCTTCTCCTCTGCGTCCCCAGCCTGAAATCCCCCACCACGTCGGACATCTCTCCCTTTCCACTGCCATAATTAAACCTCACACCCCAACGGGGATCCACCAAAACCTCCAGGTGCTCACTACACAACCACAGAGCTTTCCTCAAACAGAAAGGAGTGACTCTGTGGGCTCTTTAGCTCCACGTTTACTAAGATGCTGTATGGAAATGAAAATAATAATAATTTTAACTCTCAAACTGATTAGCAGAATCCGCAAGAGCACAGAACCTGGCTGCTAGATAGTAGTCTCATCTTCCCCTCCTGATTTTCTAGGACAGCATCAAAATGTCTTTGCTCTGCTCCATCCTTCATCATGGTGAAGACCCTCCAGCCACTGGTGGCCAGCACAGGGGTCCCAGGGCTGACTCCGCTCCTGGCACTGGGCCCACACTTTCACTGCAGGTGCTTCCCCTCCTTCCTAAACACAGCAATTTAACACACCCCGTTTTTGAAAACGTCTTTCTTTTTTTAACATCACCCAAACTCCGTGCAGAAGATGCGACGCAAACAGGCGAGTCCCCGCTCCCCGCGGCCGAGCTCTGCCCGTGCAAGTCACCCAGGGACACCCCCGCGCCGGCTCTGAGCCGCCGTCCCGTGCCTTCGTTAGAAAAGAGCTCGTTACCCTTCGCTGCCAGAGCCGGGAGAGCTACAGGCGCTGCGTGTGGGGTGGGGGGGAGTTATTGTGGGATGGCACGGGTGCCGGTCCCCACATCACCTGCACCGAGTGCCTGCCAGCAGCAATTAAATCAGCCTTCAAAGAGAGATCCCAGCTTTCCCAGCGCCATTAGCCGTGCCCTGGAGGGAACACGGTCTATTTTCAGCCACAATGACTTAAGACCAGGTCACCAGCAGGTTAAATGGGACTGCGCAGCATTATCTCCCTGCCCTCCCATTGAGAAATTAAACGCCGCTGCCTGACGGGCAGCAGCCAGCCCTGCGGATGGACGCACGCCGCGGCGCCCACCGAAAGGTAAATGCCACCTCCCCGCGGCTTCCCATCGCCGGCCGTGGCCACCCACCGCCCTGGCTGCCTCCTCTCTGTGGGGTGGTGGGCCACCATGGGATCATCCCCCGGTTTGTCCCTGCTTGTCCTCCTGTCCTGAGGTGTCACAGCCAGGATGGTCCCCACCATGCCCACGCGCAGGCATGCTGGAAGGAGCCTCAGCACCCCCCATTCTGCACCCCAAACCCACACGGTGCCAGACGGGTGCTGCTCATCTCACCCCTTCCCCCAGAAATCAGGTGGCCCAACATCAAGTCCCCAAGCTGGGGACCGCCCCAAGCCACGGGTTTCACCAAGGTTTCACCAGGGCCACCAGAGAGGTGGCATCTCCCCGCGGCAGCTCCATCCGCTTTGCCGGGAGGGCTGCCACCGAAATCCAACCAGCCACCCCACCGCTAACATCTGGCGGGGAGTTGGCAGCTGGACACGGGTTTGTTTTGCCTCCCAGGCCCCCGCCAGGCGCAGTCAGCACGAGCCGGGATGACTCAAAGCCCCGGGAGACGCGTGCTCCGTCGCTGCTTATTTTAAACCTCCTCGTTTGCAAAGCGGCTGCCGTGGCTCAGCGCCTCGCGGGGCGGGTGGCACTGCAAGGGGAAACTGAGGCACGGAGGGGCACAGCACCCCGATCAGACCCGAACGCCGCAACACCAAGGTCTGCGCGCTCGGCCGGTAACCAACGCGTGACACACGGGACCAGGCGGCGAGAGGGGACCGGCTCCAAGGGACATCCCCGGGCTGGAGCGAGGACATCGCCAATGACCCAACTGAGTCCGATCGGCTCCGGCTGCACATCTCCTGTACCGCTCCGTGTGCCGGGGGGGGAATGCATCCCTCTCCCAGAGCACAGCACTGACCACCACGGCATCTGCAGGGACCAAAACCACCCCGGGGAGAAATTCAGCAATGGGCTGCAGATATCTGGGGGTGGAAGAATGAGATCCGCAGACGGAGCACGATCCCATAAGCCTCTTTTCCTTAGGAAACCAGGCTCAGCCTGTGCCCAGCCTCTCCCACCGCATTCAGCCCTTCTTCCCTCCAGAGGCTCCCGCCCTCCCCGCACCCTCCTGAACATCAGCCCACGCCACCTCTCCTGCACCGAAAAAGCGCCGAACCGCGAAGCGAAGGGGGTCACCGCGGCCGGCAAACGCCCAACACCACGCGCCTCCCCGCCGCCGATAACGGCAGATAAAACGCAGAGGCAAATATTATGGCGGTGCGGTTTAATTCCTGATGAATTATGCAAATCCGTATTCAAATTGAAGCACAGCCCTTGGGCTTCCTGACAAATTGCCAACCTGGCCCCGATGTCGCGAGGCAGGGACAGCCAGCCCGCCCTCAGGTGAAGCGCTAGATGGATGCCCTATATATATATATACATATACACACACGTATGCGTTTGCACATCTCGACCAGGGAGACCGAGGAGCACCTGCAAAAACGATTTGAGAGTGACTTTTGCATTTCTCCTTCCTCCCAGCTGCCTTAAGCCCGGCCAGGGAAGGCCCCCGAGCTTTCGCGTCCTCCACAAGATGGAAGCGGCTTGGGTTGACGGCGAGATTCAAAGGAGGAAAGAAGATCAAATTCACCGTGGCTGGGGCTGGGAAGGAGGGGAGGCAGAGGGGGGCGGGAAGGGAGAGCCTAAAATGCTCCTGCCAATATGAATGTCAGCCCTGAACCCGTGGAAAAAATCAGATCTGTCCACAAAATAGTCACAGAGAGGGCTCATCCGATGAAAGTAGGAATTTCCGATCCCACACAAACCCCGAACATCCATTAAAAGCGGCAGAAGAATCGCCGCTTTGTGTCGCTAATCTCATTAGGGAGAAAGCCCGGCTGTAGCGCCGGGATGGCAAAGGGAAACCCCGGCACGCTGCGCGCACCGGGAGCCCGGCACGGTGCGGTGTGCCTGTCCGGCAGAGCGGAGCCGGGGCAGAGGTGTGCTGGGCTTCCGCCGGCACCCCAGAAAGATGCCCGCACCCATCTTTACTCGCCTGCCCGGATCTTTACTCGCTGCACCATCGTCCGCTCGGCTTGCGTGGGACACGGCGTGTGGGATCCCCCCCCCACCCCACGGACCAGGGGACACAACGCCAGAATTACACACGCTGCGCGGCGATAACACGGGGGCTGTTTCATTCGCACCCCGCTACCGGCGGCAAAGAGCCGAATCCCTTCAAAACCCCTTCCTCCCAAGCACGCTGGCCGTTTCAGTGATTGGGTTTATTTTTAT
The DNA here is from genome assembly GCA_008711295.1 of Anarhynchus alexandrinus. Lineage (NCBI taxonomy): Eukaryota > Metazoa > Chordata > Aves > Charadriiformes > Charadriidae > Anarhynchus > Anarhynchus alexandrinus. Next base: position 6,594 of record VUYV01000847.1, on the reverse strand, counting down.
TTTTTAATTAAAAGCAATTAAACCAAATGTATTAAAAGCATACTCAAGCCACAGGGAGTTCTGCTGAGAAGGGATCGGGGGCAGAAAGGGAAGCCCGGGCCATATATCAAACCACCAAGCGTAAAAAGGGATCTTTGCTCGCAGGAAGGGGGCAGGGTAAGATGGATGGCAGCAGAAGCAAGAACAACCTTTGCAGAAGTTACCGGAGACACCGATCCAGAGAGACAGGGGTTGAGTGCCTTAAAATCTCCGGTTTTTCCCCTAAAAAAGGCATGTTCTCTCCCAAACACGCCGCGTCGCTTCTTCCCTTGCTGCGAGCCCACCATGTTCAGCTCGCCTGCCTGCATCCAGCTCCTTCAAAATGGCTCTTTGGCCACCGCTCCGCTGGCAATAAAATTTATTCCCAAGGTCACTTCCATCCTTTTACCCCTATTTCAAGCTGGATTTAAACAAAAAACAGCCTCCGATATAGCGAGCCCTCCCTCACCCCCTCCTTTCTGCCCGTCACCTCCCTGATTTAGAGATACCGAACTCTCAACCACCTTTCGCTTCCCATAACCGTCAGCGACAACAGCTGGAGAGGAAAAACGGAGCATATTGCGCGCCCAACAGCTGATCCTCGCGGCGTGGGGAGGGAGCCCAACTGTCACCGCCGCGGCGCTGCCGTTACGGCAGGGCTCCCGCCGCGCCGTCCTCCCCGGCCAGCGCGGACCGGGGACGGCTGTAAAGGGTTCGCGCGGTTGCCGTCCCCTCGGTGTTAAAGAGCTGGAGGGAAGCGAACGGTAAGCAAAACGAGTAAGTAGCAGAGAAACAGAGAGAGAGAGAGAGACAGGGACAGCGTTTTTCCCCAGCCGGGGGGAGCGCGGCGATGCCGGCGGACACCCAGCTGCGCCATCCCCGGGAGCAAACACGGGGAGAAGGAAAAACCCCCAAATCCTCACGGCCAGGGGAGAGGCACCACCCCGCAGGGCGGCCACGCCGGAGCGCTCCCTTCCCAAATTTTGCTTTTTAAAGAGCATCCCCCAGCTGGAAAAACCAGCGGGGGGCTGCCGCAGCCGGACTCAGCGCTGTGTTTCCCCCCCCCTCTCCTCGAGCCCCATCCCGAACTGCTTTCGGGGTCGGTTCAGGGCCCCACCGTGCTCTCCAGCAGAACAAAGCGCGCCCTTGTCCTCGGCACCTCGAGCCGGCGATGCCGGATCGCGTTACCTAACCCAGACCAACATCTCCCCTTCCCGGCAAGGCAGCTTTCGTGTCAGCACACGCCGGGCTGGCCCCGACTCCCCCGCGCCGCCTCCCGCCCCGAGCCTTAACCGGACCAGTTTTAGTACACGCCGAAAACACACGCGGAGCCTTGTTCCAACTCGCCGGGCGCTAACCCCAGCTCGAGGAGGGGATCCGACACCTTCCCGCCGGCGGCAGCCGCCAGGCGCTCCCCTGGAAGGCTGCCCTGACGACGTTCATTCCCCTTAACGACGTCCATTTCCATATTCATCACAAGATGGTGAAATGACAAGATGGGGGGGGTGTATTTACTATATAATTATAAACTAATTTCAGCGTTACCTTGGGTTATCCTAAGAAGGTGATCTAAAATTTCTCTTGCGAAAGCCCTGCTCTGCTAACCATGTCTGCAGCCAGATTAATTCCCAGCGATTTCTATTTCTCCAACAGCTGCTGTGCTGGGAAAGAGCCTGTGCCCAACGCCGGGGACCTGCCCGGTGCCCCATGCCACCCCCAGATAGGGTTTCCAGCACCGGTACATCCTCCGGATCCCATTTCCACTGGCACACCATCAGTCGGGGCTAGGACCGGTGGTTGTCCAAGCCCACCAAGGAGACACGGTGCTGGGTGGGGGACAAGGCTTGCTCTGGGTGGGAGAAAACGGGCTAATAAAGCCCATCTCTACCAGCACCGCATACCAAAGGTCAGGCCGGGCTCCTGCCCGTTCATCTGGGGAAGGTGTCACAAACCCTAACATAGAGGAGGATCCCACAGGACCTCACTCCAAGCAAGCTTACATCACCCTTGGGCTCTCGTCCGTGGTCCGAGGCCACCGCCCCTACCACCAGCTACCACCACTTGGGATGGAAACTTCAACGGGGACCAGGAGAACTGGGTGGACAGTCCTTCCCACCCCACCTGAAGGATGGAGGTGCCACCCCACACCCCACCGGACCACCAGGACCTCAGGGAAACCACCAAGACGTGAGAGAAAGGAGTCCCCAGCACCCCAGGAGCGTGTGGGTGGGAGACTCCCAAAAAAACACAGAAGCCCTGGAGCTGCAGGGGCATCACCTAATGGAGCGCTTCCTCCATCCCCGGGGACACCGGGTGTAAACGGGAGCACGGGAGGGATCCAGGCACAACACCGCTGCCCGACACAGGCCAGCACCACCTCCCCGCGCCCCGCCGGGACGAGCGCTCTCGCCGCGCTGCCTGAAAACACGTATCAAAAAGCATCTAATTTCACCAGGGCCCCCAAGGAAGGAGAAACATCTCCCCAAGCAGGTCTCTGGCCGGTCCACATTCCTCCCGGAGCCCCTGCCCCAAGGAACACACACACACACACCCTTTTCCACGCTCAGCCCCCCCCTCGCACCACCCCCTGGGCGGGCAGGGAGGGGGAACCGCGATTTCAAGGGCCATTAAACACCGATGGTATTTTCCTCGCAGCATCAAAACGTGACCAAAAAGAGCCGCGTGGAACCACAGCCAAAAATCCCCCCCCACCCCCAGGCTGGTGCGGGAGCCCCCTCCTCGCCAGCCCAGCTATGGGGAGGGGACGGGTACGGCTCGCTCCAGCACCGCACTGGTGGGATGCTGGTGCGTCCTTATCCGCGGAGCGATTTTAGCCTGGATGCAGTTCAGATGAGCGAATTGTGCTTCTGCTGGCACCGCCGATGGCAAAGCCTCCTCTGCAAAATCTGCCGCCTCAGCAGAAGCGCAATTTTGCCATTATAAGGATGGCTACAGTGGGATTTTGCTGGCACAGCAAAGCTATCCTGGTGGGGAGGTGGGAGGAGGAGGCGGGGGGGGGGGGGGGGTTTTTTTTTTTTTTTTTTTTTTTTTTTTTTTTCCCTACCT
>VUYV01000846.1:83551-102695 GCA_008711295.1 Anarhynchus alexandrinus | reverse complement strand
TCTCTTCTAACTGAACTGTACTCTCTGAACCACAACAACTACAAGACCATTGACTCTGTCAAAGGAAAGGCCATCCCTCTCCCACCTTCCCTAGTGGGAATGAGAGTGGGGGAAGGATTTATGTCAGTCAGCAGTGTGGCCCGGAGACTTGAGCAGACCTTGAAGTGTTAGTTTGCATATGACAGGTGAGCCTGATCTGCTCTATCGCAGCACGGTGCTATCCTCAGCAGGCAGGAAATTTTCCTTGAACCTCGTCTGCTTTGGGTGGCTCCTGTTGAGGCACAACAGAGTAGTGTTAATGGGGATGAGGCCATCTGGTCAAGACAAGGAGACAGGAGCTTAAGCTCCTCTTGAGAGTTTCTGCCAGTCATATCCTCTCGTGCTCCCCTGAGACCGGCCACCTACGTAATCTCAGCCTCAGTCTGTTGACCTATTACAAAACGTTAATTAACCTGAGGTTTGAGTTTTTATTGAGGCAAGGATCAGTCCTGGAGGCTACCCTTGTTTTCTGAAGAATTCCTAAAATGGGCCTGTTGGTGTTTCTACAGGTTTGTAGACTGGATTTGTTTTAGGCCTGGGTCTTTTACTGAGGTGAATTTGGCTTGGTGAAAAAGACAATGTATTCAGCGTTTTAGCGTGCAAATGCAAACTAGGTTGAAAATACATTTCAAGTATTCAACATTCAAGTGCTTTTCCTGAGGCCAGAGGTGTCTTTGGGATTTACTTACCCCGTTATTTCCCGGGCATTATATTCTAATGTTTTTCCTCCCTACATAGATTATTGTGTGCTGGCTGGTTGCCTTGAAGTCATATTTCCATTTCAGAAGGATAAGGATGAACAATAAGCTGTGTTTCTGCAGTGGGGAAACAGATTCATATTATGCTTGGGTATTGAATAGAATGCTGTCATTAAAATATCTTGAAAAAAAATGCTAAGTAAAAATGTTAAGATTATTACTAATTATTGCACTGGGGAGAATGCCATACTCAATGGTGAATTACCGATAGTTTTCGTTCTAATTTTGAGGGGTTTCAAAACTGATAGAAATAGTATCTGTAACTTTTTTACACTTGTGTGTTGTCCCTCCAAGGATCTCAAGTAACTTTACATAAAAGGCTGTATTTCATAATCTCTTGATGTGGAGAGGGAAAACTGAGCCAGAACAGTTCAATGACCACAGTCAGCAGAATGCTGTTCTAGTAGCTTTCACATTGTTGAAAAAAGAAAATGTTGATCTGAAAAGACTGTAATTGTGCAGATTTTTCAGAATGCCCAATGCAAACTTAAACTATTTTTCTGAACCACACATACACAACCCCCCCCAGCCTCCATCCTTAATGGCTTAACTTGAGGAAATTTACTTAAGGGGAAGAATAGAGGGTAAGAATAGAATGACTGAATAAAACAAAGTTAGAAGTACGATTCTCGAAAGAAAATGTTTCTGTTCCTGGATAGCTCTTACATTCCTTTGCAGGTTGGAAGGAAGTTAGATTTTTCCCTAGCAAATCATAAAAATGTTTTCCTTGTCCCTCACTCCACTAATGGTGCATTTGAAAGTTGGAAATTCAGAATCAGTTAGGGTACAAAGTGAAGCTTTCTCCTACTTACACCATCCAAGACTTTAAAGAGGTGGTTGGTACACACCTGTATTCAAACTGTGAATTCACTTTGCAGTCAAAAAGCAGAAGAAATGATGTACGGTGTGTTAGGAAGCATTTTCTAATTGAGAGGACCCTCTGTGAAGATTTTACTGAATTTTGACGTTCTTTCGAACTGCCTTGCAAGCTTCTAGTACAAGCCATAGTTGGAGACACTAATGTGATCTAGGCTTGGCAGGCCTTGTAAATAGGGGATGTGTTGCCTACTGCCACACTAGATGACTGCTGTGTTGTTTTTTGCAGGTTGATATCTTCATAATGACTGAGCCATCTTCAGGTAGGTGGGTGTACTTTGACACGGAGATATCCAACAGCAGTGGCCGGATATCCTACAACATACCCAAACAGAAGAGACTGAGAGTTGGTGTGTACCCCATCAAAATGGTGGTCAGGTAAGAGCTCCAAGCTGGAACTACAGCTGTGATGGGTTGTTGCGATCAGGAAAGACACCGAAGTGTAAGATTGAAGGGGGTGCGGAGAGAGATTTTGGTCAGTTAGTTATCTTTCCTCGGTCTTGTCACTGTGGTGTCAGCTTAGATTTGAAGCAGTGATCATCTGTTTACTGGCCAGTTTGAAGGTGCCCGGACCAATGGGTTTATCCCTGTAGATCCAGACAGATCTAATTGCAACTCTTAACTAGGACATGCAGAGAATACGTTCTGACATTTTGCTTTTTAAATGTATTTATTGCTTTGACTCTTCAGAGGGGACCAGAGCAGTGCCACAAGTTACCTGACTGTGCTTCCCCGAGGAATGGAATGTGTTGTGTTCAGTATTGACGGTTCATTTGCAGCAAGCGTTTCAATTATGGGAAGTGACCCCAAAGTCCGAGCTGGGGCTGTTGATGTTGTCAGGTAAGTGAGGTTTGCACTCTTCACTTCTTAAATTTCTGACTTCCCTGTTTGAACACAATGGGAAGGAAGAGGGCAGAATAGGGTTGGGTTTTTTTTAACTAAATAAACAATTCTTTAAAGGCCAGGATTTTTTGCAGATACTTATTTGCTTGGACATCATGTCTGCCTGATTTTCAGAGGAATTTTAGAACGCTGTGGTTTACTTTGAAATTTGTAGTTTAAGTTGCCTAAAGATTAAAGGTTGCTTCTTGGGAATATGGACTTAAAGTGTGTGCAGTGAATTAATAATGATTGCATGTGTTACTGTGATTAGCAAGGAGTGTATTTTGTGTTTCACTAACTTCAAAAAAGGACATACTTCTACTTCAAAAATATGAAGTGCCATGAATGCAAGAGTGGTTTTTTGAGCAAAAATTAAAAGGCCTTTTAATCCATTCTTGCAAGTCTGTTAAAGTCACACTGGACGGGGAAATACAGCTCTCATTTTGGAACTTGCATGAGAATGGAGGGATGTCAGTTTTCAAGGGTTTCCACTCCTTACAGCTGAAATGGCAGGAAATCTGATTAAAGGTTTCAGAGGTAGTAGGACTTTATGTGTAGCAAAGTATATTCTAAATACATTTTTAAATAGCTCTCATATCTTGTATAACATATTGTATAAGAATCTCTCTCGCTTCCCTCCATCTCCCTCAAGATGTAGACATTATTATTTAATTTCTCGATAGGAGCAGAGATTGAGGCATGCTGCTTTCTGCTTGTTGAAGGATAACATCCAACTTCTAAGTGGCTCTGTGCTGAGCAAAGAAATGCTGACCTGAAGTGTGGGTATTGTTTCTCTTTCTGCACCTACATAATTTACCTGCTGTTTCTGACAGGCATTGGCAGGACCTGGGATATCTGATTATCTATATTACTGGCCGTCCAGATATGCAAAAACAACGTGTGGTTTCATGGTTGTCTCAACACAACTTTCCACAAGGGATGATCTTCTTCTCAGATGGACTTGTTCATGACCCACTGCGCCAAAAGACCATTTTTCTCCGGAATCTCATGCAAGAGGTACTAGAGAACTGTTTATAGCCTTAAAACCTTTTCCCAGAGAATGTTATCCCGTGAGGTGAGAGATCTTGCTTTCTTTTGAACAGTAAATCTCACTGGCGATCACAAAGTCTTTTTGCCATTCCTCATTTCTTTCCTCACTTTTTAAAGAGCGAGGAAGGCTGATAAAATATCCAAAGGGGCCTCCTGGCATGACAAATAAATAAATGAACTGCTCATTCTTTCCTGTGTGCATAGCTGTAGTTCTTGCTGGCACGCAGGCAGACAGATTCAGCTTTCTGTGGTCTGCAGAATGAGGTTGTTAACAATGAACACATCTGCTTCTTCATTGCAAAACAAGTGCCATCCTTGTAGTGCATGGTGTTCAGTAGAGCGTTCACTTTGGAAGTAATATTTGTTTCAGTGCCACATCAAAATCTGTGCCGCATACGGTTCCATGAAGGATATTTCTGTGTACAATGTCTTGGCTCTGTCGCCATCCCAGATCTACATAGTTGGACGATCAACAAAGAAATACCAGGCACAGTGTCAAGTAAGTAACTCTTGCTACTCAATCAGGAAGTCCTAGGGGGAACAAGGAAATGCTACGTGTGAATGCATGTGCAGACACACACACACATGTATAAAAAAGATAAAGAGACAATGTTTCAGAGAAAGAAGGACAGTTTTGGTTTCAGATGAGGCATTTTCTGGCACGGTGAATAGTAAAGAGAATCGAGTGGTCATAGGTTGTGTCTGCAAGTGCATGCCTGACGTATTGTTGAATGACAAAATGGAACAGGTCGCTGCGAAGAAGTAGTGAGGGGAGAAGAGTATTAGTACTCTGTAGGTATCTAACTGGGGTGCCAAAGATAGGAACTTAATTCCTCATGTAGCTCACAGGTTGAGGCAGCAGTAATTTGTCACTCCCTTTCTTTCCTTCCTATTTCAGTTCCTCAGTGAAGGTTATGCAGCCCACTTGGCCTCGCTGGAGTTCAGTCTCCATTCACGACCCAAAAAGAACAACTCTCGGATGATCTTGAGAAAAGGCAGCTTTGGCCTCCACTCCCAACCTGAGTTTTTGCGCAAGAGAAACCATCTCCGCAGGACTATGTCTGTACAGCAACCTGACCCACCTTCTTTGAACCCCAAGCCAGAGCGTGCCCAGAGCCAGCCCGAATCAGACAAAGATCATGACAGGCATTTGCCTTCCATTGCTTGGGTTCGAGGTGGAGTTCACAAATTTGAGTCTGTCCCCTAGGAAGCTTGGGAATATAGATCTTGGGTGCGCCCCATTAAACTTGTAGGCATGTCTCAAAGATAATATTTAGGCAGCTTCAAACTAAGAGATGTGGAGGGGAACCTGTACCTCGGAGTCTTCCCTGCTCTGGAATCTGCCTTCTTACACCAACTGGGGAACTTCCAGTCTGTTCCTCTTGACGTGTTTATTGGGAAACTTTAAAACAATCTAAAACTATTGCTAGTGCTTATAACATCAAAGCAACAGGAAGTATCTTTGGTTATTTTTTACAACAGATATAATAAAATGAATAAAATGTGCAATAAGAGAAAAAGCTCTAACAGGCTGATTTTACTCAGAAGAAGGATTGTGGTGTCGGCTAACTAGCTGCACCCAAACCAGGATAAACTGTAGGTCCCATAGGTTACAGAGAAAGTTTACACTCAAACATTAAATAGTTATATCTGTTTCCACTTCACTTTCGATAAAGGGATAGACTTGCAAGGGAAGCAGAGGTGGGAACTACAATAATGAGGGGTTTAGGATTTGTACAGCAAGATGCTTTTTGGGTGCCTTAAACCCAAGATTTCCTTTCAGCTTACAGTGCTGGTCAGCAGATGCCAACATGGGCACTCGTGTTTGTGTGAGTTGCTGGACATCAAGTAAATGGGAGAACTCCACTTATGAACCAAATCATCAAAACTTCATGTTAGAAATAAATGTGACTGCCACAGTTTGAAGCAGTTAGTGTTGCTGTATACAAAGTAATGTGCAAGTGTACAAAAATCACATTGTTTTGTGGAACTTGGTGACTGTGTAAAATGTGTGGACTACTCCAAGTAAGGAGATGGCTCTGACCATCTCAGTCTGAGAAACAGATCCTGACACGGTAAGCTAAAGGGAGCCCTCTTACTAAGGGCTTTGCAAACTTCAGAGCAATCACTTTTTTCATTATTCTAATTGGAATCTTTACACTGTAGGAGAAAAAGGTAATGGAATTCCTATGGGCAAATTGTTTACCTTCTCATGCTTTATAGCAACTGCTGTGTTAAGACAATCTGTAGCATTCAGAATTACAGCATTTGAGCTTCAAAGAATGGACATGCCAAATTACAGGTGCCAAATAGACATTTTCGTACTGATTTAAATTTTTCTCGGATCTCTCAGTGAACTTACTAGAGGTAAAATGTGTGAAATTTTCCCTAAGTGGTAATATTTCTCAAGTGTTGTAGTTAGTTTAACATAGTAGCAGTTTGCAGATTCTTCATGCAGGTACTTCCACTGCACTAAATTCACCAAGAGAACTTTAATGACTGAACTGAAGCATGTTCTAAAACCTGCAGTGAAGTTACAAGTGCACATAAAAACCCTTTTCTTTAAAAGTTAAAACAAGACTATTGACACTGAGAAAGCTTGAAGTCAATAGGAGATTTCTTGTTCAGGTTTGTTGGTTTGTTTTTAATTTCAGGGGGCTGGGCTGCAGAGAGTGTCATGCCTTTTCCTCCCCTGCCCTTACTTTCAGGTTTTCCTAGTCTGCAGCTAGATCAGAAGCAGTATCTCAACAAGTCTGTTGGTTAATAATTTTGAAAGTTGATGTGTAAAGCAAACAAGAAATGCAATGGAAAACTATTAAGACAGTGCAGAAGTAAACCTAAGTCTGTACTACCTGTTCATCCAAAAGTTTCAGTGTGCTTTTTGAAGGGCATAGTAATGTGACATTTGCCTTAAAAGGCAGCAAAGTAGCTTATAAATGGAGAGCTTTGATTTATTTTTTAGATCCTACATGGCAAGATTATCAGTTACCTGTTTCAAACTTCCTGAAAGATCTCTAGCACATCAGTAATTTTTTTATAATGCTTCCTTTAAGGGAAGGGGTAATTTTGCTGAATATTTAGGAAAGACATTAAAAAGTTTGGTAGCTTACACTAATTGGGAGCAGGTAACTACATTACAGTGGGCTGGGTTTTTATGCTCTGTTGCCAAGTCAGCCAGCTACCAAAGCTAAATGAAAGATAGCCACAAACTACATTGAAGCAGTCTTCAGGTTTACAAATGCTTTCCCAGTAGCATCACACCTAGTTCTTTAACTCACAAATTCAGAGGAAATATTCTGTGTTCCATCTTGGCCCACTGTGTGTATTAATTCTAATCACACAGTCCAGTTCTTCTGTCCTCTGCAGCAAGGAGGAGATTGCACAGGTACACCAGACTCCATCTCCCTCCAGTCGGTTCGCTGTTAACATGCTCCTGCTTGTTAGTTTTAAATAGGCACGGGAATACAAGGCTTGTGAGGGAGGAACTCACTAAGCAAATTTTAAATTTGCTGAGGGGACCTAAAAGCAACATTGATTGATCACAATGTTCTTTTTAAGCCCCGGGTGTTGTGTAGCATGTCTGCTGACAGTAATCACTGTTCCTGCTGCAAAGTTCAAAGCTAATGTTGCTTTAGCCATCTACCTCTATCGTCCAAGACTCCAAAATCTATTTTTTGTTTTAAGTTGCTGTGGTAGAAAGGCCTACTTCCTTTCAGAAGAGGTATCTGTGTGTAACTCTGACTGCATTAAGGGAACTTGCATCTGAGCACAAGGTTAGAGAAATCTCCGGGGTTGTTAAGGTCTGTCTTTTACTCTTACAGACACAATGTCATTTTACAGGGTACCATGTCACGAAAATTCTGATTTTGTGTATTTGTATTAATAACTGGGTCACTTTCACAGTAGTCACTGTGCTGGCTTCTCTTAAGAATATTACGAGTTAATAGTAGTAAAACAAATGCTAGTGTGTGTGTGTGTGTGCGTGTGCATGATGTAGAGTGGTAACGATTTCAAAGCTTCTACACATGGTATTGAAATCAAGCTAAAAATATTTTCCCTAACTTTGTTTCCTACAATATATGAGAGCTCATGTGGCCTTTGCATAATTCCAACACTACTTATTGCTCAGGGATAGAATGGTTTATCTCCTGATCACATGCCTCCAGCTGAGCACTTTGGCAAACAGCGATACAGGCATTAGGTTGGAGGTTAAGGCTTCATGTTAATTAGGAGCCGATCTGAAACATCAGATGCCAGATGCATTTGTTTTGAAAGCACTAGCCAGTTGCCACTAAAATGGTGAAGCAACTTCTGTTGGAGCTGAGAGTTTGAATAAGATGAGTGTGATTTTTAGACATCTCAGCACGAGGCTGGCAGTTCAAGAAATACTGTGTGGCAACGGCTGGGGACCTCATGCAGGTTGAACTACTGGTGGGGTGTTTTTTTCCCAGCTATGCTTGGGGAGATCCCGGAGGTCTGCCCTGATAAATCACTAGTTTTATAGCATAATTTTTCAATCGTGTTTTCTCTTAAAACACTTCATTGTGGTCAGAATTTTAGTTATACACTTTGTCCACATGAAACTGCATGGAGTGGTTCACGGGCATTCAATTGCAGGTTGCACAGGATGGCATCCAGGCGGGTTTGGAATGTCTCCAGAGTGGGAGACTCCCCCACCTCTCTGGGCAGCCTGTGCCAGTGCTCTGCCACGCTCAAAGGAAAGAAGTTCCTCCTCGTGCTAAGATGGAACTTCCTATGTTCAAGTTTGTGCCCGTTCCCTCTTGTCCTGTCACTGGGCACCACTGAAAAAAGACTGTTCCCATCCCCCTGGCACCCTCCCTTTAAGTATTTATAAGCATTAATGAGATCCCCCCTCAGTCTTCTTTTCTCTAGACTAAGAAGACCCAAGTCCTCCTGAGCTTGCCATTTGCTGAGGATAAGGTTGATCCTGCAGTTTTACTCTCTGATTACAAATCCTCATTGCTGCAGTCTGTGCAGTCAATGCTTACTAGAACTTACAGGCGATGGAAGTGTTAAAGCATTCACAGAAGAGAAAGGGACAGAGAAGTTGGGCAGGAGTGGTGGGTGCCCAAGGAACACAGGTTGGACTCCTCAGTGGTTTCAGCACCTTTAGTGCCTCCAGTCTGTTACAGAAAAGCACATTCTTTCAACCTACAGAACAGAGGAAGCGTAAGTGAAACTGTAAAACACAAACCTGTTGTTCCAATGGGTGCTAAGGCAGCAGTCAGTGCTAAGTAGGGCACAGTTGGAAACATTTACTTCTTTGCCCTGTTGATATGAATCCAGTTCTAAATTACTGTAAAAAAAATGGCTGTGATTAATAGCAGTGGTAGACTTATCTGAGATATTGTGAAAACACACCTTCACAACTGTGGTGTTTTGAGTTTTATTTTGTGTGTATATGTGTGTGTAGCTACTGGAAGACACCTTAAGTGAAGTTTTGGTTCTGCTTTCACAGCAAATTTGTAACCAATATACTTTAAAAAAAATAAAATGGCTGTTTATTCAACTTTGTTGTCTAGTTAGGTAAGTTTGAAAAAAGATATCGTTGTATAAAGAATGCAGAATATTCCAGAGACCTGAATAGTGATGTTGATCCAAATCTGCTTATTTTGAATAACTTTTTTTTTTTAAAGTGTTTGCATACACTAGTGCTCTTGGAACAGATTCTTGCTTGACCAAAGTACTCCTATTTAGTTTTGTGGCATGGTTTATATCTATTCAGCATAAAATTTTGTTAGGTGTAAAAATGACATGGCATTGATAATTCTTCTTGTTATTGGGGTTCATGAGAGCTGCCATTTTGAGTTGTTTACATGAAAATAGAGTCTTAATTCTTACAGATTACTTCGCCTGTTCCTCTAGTATCTAGGGAAGTCACTTCTAAACAGTTAAAGTTTGCAATGGTTATGTAGATGTGGAACTATCAGCAAACTAGAGGAAAAAAAAAAGTGACACACCTTAATCTACTATTAAAATAAGCAGAAGAATTACACTTTATCTGAAAGCTCCACCATTCTGCAAAATAGCCTTTGTTTGCCATTATTAGTGAACAAGTTGTCCCATTTACACATTGCAGTCTTTAGGCCAGGGTACTACTAACGTGTGCGTTTAAGCAAATCTAAAGTATCATCATGTACTTCACAGAATAAATTTAGACAAAAAGAAAATTTTCCTTCTTTCTATATTGTTTCCTGTCTTAAATTTGCTAAAAACTTTGTTTATGAGCATTTTTAATACTACCTGAAATCAATAGGTATTTTCAGTTTTTAAAATGTGCAACAATTGTTACTGAACCAATAGGATTTTCCCCAGGTTTTTTCCCCTCTCTTGCATCTAAACCACAGAAAGGTGTGAGTACATCATAAAAGTACTAGACAATTGGAGTATGGGCACCTTTTTAATAGGCTCATTGTCTTAGTAGCGGAGAGAAGAGATTGTACACTGCAATTTCATAATTTTTCTGACTGGAACTTGACACGTGGGATCTGAAATCAAGAGTTCTGTATTGGATCATTCATTTTAGGCATGCAGGGGAGAAAGTGGCACTTTCTATCCTCATCTGGAGCTGGTACAGGATAGAATTCCCATAAACACAAAACTTTCCAACTTACCTCCTCAGCTTCTCCAAGAGCAATGGTTCCTCGTGGTCTGCATTCATAGCTTCAGCAGAAATTGTGGGTTAAACAAGGTAATATGACTTCCACAATGTTTAATCGCTCACATGTAAATACAGGTTCCTACAGATGATCCTAAATTCAGTCCGCCATAAAAAATAGAGGTAACACCCCATTTATCTGGATGAAAAGAGTTTTTTCTTTTCAGAAAAAAGAAATGGCCTGGAGCAGCTAGAATCCTGTGCCATGGACTCTGGAATTGAAGTCAGGTGTTGGTATTTCCTCTTTCCCTCATTTTAGTTCAAGCCCAAGGTAAGGGAATTACAGTTTACCCTTTATTTGTATTTATCTCAATAAGCTACCTTTGAAACTGAATATAATTGTGGGGGGTGGGGGACATGAAACAAATTTGGCAGCTCATTTTCTCACTTGTAAGGATGCACAGAACTTAGAGGGGAGAGGGAGAGAGAGGCAGGTTTACTGTGACATGCTGGGAGATGGTATACCAGAGATTACAATGTTGAAAAATAATTTACAGATTGCAAGCTTTAAAGATAAGGTTATTCTGGGAGGACTGGTGTAGGGCCCAGAATGGCAGTCCTCTCACAGAACCCCAAGCCTTCTACATAACTTATTTTTCTGTTTGTGGGGGAGGGAAGGGGGCAGTCCACTTACAACTGAATTCATACAAGGAAACTTGAAATTGTACATGTTCTTTCAGTCTATAGTTTTATTAAGTGCATAATTTTAAATATTGTTTGTCAGTGAGAAGGTTCTATCTGGTGACAAATGTTTATATTTCTTATGGCTGCCTTGTAAAGATTCAAAAGTGTACAATAATGAATTTCTTAATATGAAATAAGGAGTAAGATTTCTACAACTGGTATAGATTTTGATGTGAGATGGTTTTTAAAATCTTATAACAGATTACTCACTTAAATAAAACTTTCCTTGCCTTTAAGCAAACAGTGTCACTGATTTTTCTTACCAGTGATGTGGGAAGTATTAGACCATCATTGTACCCATCCTAGTAGCCAGTGGAAACAGTGTAAGTAGAGGCTGTTTAATACATCTGAAATAATACTTAGATTGCAGGCTGACGCTTCACAAAACTCCAACCCTCCTTCCTTTGGAAAAGTCATATAAGAAAATATTTCCATAATGAGACACCATCTTTGTGAAAGTTTTATAGAAGTAGTTTCAGTACATGCAAAGAATAACTTCAAGCTACTGTTCCATATAGAAAGGTGGTTAAAAAAAACCCCAAAACCACAACACAAGACACACACACAAACACATCAAGAAATAACACAAGCTAAAGCTTTCAGTGACCTGAAAGCCTGGAAGTTAGGGTTGTTTTCATGTTTCCAGGCCTCATAAACTGTTTCACTATTTTAAAACACAGTCTAGTTTGACAAGAAAAATCAGGAGCAAACTTAAAATCATTACTTTCACATAAATCAGAATTGACCATGACTGCTTCCTGTATTTGTACTTAATACCATTAACATTTTAATACTTCCAGTTTTACTAAATTACATGTGCATCTTAAAAATGTAGAGCAAAGTTTTCCAAATCAGTCTTTTGTTGGAAGATTCATCTTAGAGTGAATGTAATTTGAGAAACCTGCACAAAGCTGCTACCATGGAAAACAGCCCTGGTGTTGAAGTTTAGAAGCTTGAGCAATCTTTGCTTTAGTTTGAAAAACTAAACTTTATTAAACTGAATCACCTACCAAAAAAGGCTTGTCAAATGGATGTCACTTTAAAAAAAAAATTAGAAGCAAAATACAGGTATGAAATGCTTAGTATACTTCATCAAATAAACCCTAATAGGATTAATTAGGCTAATCTAATAGCAATCCTTAAGGCCATGAATTAGAGTCCTGATGTGGCTCCTGTCTTGTGGCATGAGTGACTCTGCAGAAACCTGTTGCCTTGGAATGGCAGTTGTGGTCAGAACTCAAACAAGCCACTACTGTTTTATTAACTTCCAGTTAAACATGATGCTTAACTTTTGGTTTGTTTGTATACAGAAAAAAATTGTGAGGCTTTCAAAATAATGGACCAGTACTTTTAGTATACAAAGTACTCATACTAAAATTTGTGGCGATTGCGTACGAGTCTGAATACTACTATTACCTGTGATCACCCTTTCTAAGTCTGTGGACCTTGCTGTGGCCATTCATACTGGTCAGGTCAACATAAGTTTCAAAGTACTTACTGCCTTATGAAAGTCATATTCAAGATGGTCTCTCATCTCAGCAGGAGATAATACACTGGTACAACTTTGATTCTCCTGTTCACTTGAAAAGAGAAAGCAAGGGAAGGGAAGTCCTGAGCTGTTTTGTCAAGAAAGATTATAAAATGTAATGGCTTGTTCAATGTAGAGTGCACCCTTTCACATGCTACACAGAGCTCTCCTTTATATATGCTGATAAACTAATAGTTACAGCCATCTCTGTCTAGGTATCAAGTGCTTGATGGAGTTTCTTCACTCGCCTTCCAATAGCTTGAGAAAGTTTCCGAGATCGACGTGCAGACTGTAAGTTTTGTGCCATTAGATAGTAGTAGTTTGATACTGCGTGTTGCCTGCAGAAGAACAAGATTGCCATTAGCAGCATGAAGTCAGTAAGGTTAATTAACTGGTTGTCACGCAAATTGCTGGAAAACTGTTAGATGGGAGCAAGGAAGAGGTCTGGGACCTGTACACTTCCACTGTATTAATAGTTCTAAACACTAGCAAGAAAATATTTTGTTACCTTCAGTGAGCATAAGTGGCAGTACATCAATTAGGTACTGCAAGACTAACTAGCAACAGAAGCATTTCTTGTGATATAATCTAATTCATTAAAATGAAAAACATTAGAACAATACATGGAGCTGGCAATTACAAAGAGCTTGAGATCAAGGTTTGTTTCATCACGGAAAAGATGAAAAGGCAGCTGTAACACTAAAACTCACAGCAATTGGATACCAGAGCAGGAAATCATATGCAAGACTGTAAGGACACCTCCAAAAAAAGTTTATTTCACAATTATTCCAGTAGGTAACCTACAAACCAGCCAGTGACAGAACACATTGTATGCATCTACACATGCAGGAGAACTGGACCAAACTGCTTAGTGGAAGCAGTTCAACATCACTGTTTAAAGCTTCAGTCAAGCATTTGAAACTGCTCTCGTTTTTACCTGAAAAGTTACAGCAATAAACGTCTTACACCTATCTTTGTTGCTAAAATAGGACATAGTATTCAGGTTGTAACTTCCCCTTTAACAAAAGGAACATTTCTAACATAATGGGTGAAGATATTAATGTCACAATACAGATCTCAGTGAAGATAATAGAGGCATTTACCTGGTAAGTGGTTCAATGAATTGACATTAGAAGTGATGTTTAGAAACTTACAGCAAAGAATTCCTGTTCCCATCCATTTACGTATAATAGCTGTGTTTAAAAATGCCAGCAATACAGGTATGCACTGCTGTTATTGTGATAGCATAGTCTTAACTGCTAAGACAATGCTAGGGATGAAAAAGAAAGGCTGTAAAATTAGACAGCTCAGGGTAATAGTTTGTTCTGTCATGCTTTGTGATCTTCATTAGTAATCAGTGAGAACTGAGGTTGAATGACAAAGACATTAGTACCGGTAGTTTTCTGGTCCGGGGTGAAAACAACTGCTGTTTGCATAGAAGCCCAACTTGCAGTTCATTGCGAACCCACAAGGTTTCACTAATCCACAAGGTAGATGTGAAGTTTTACAACTGCACAAGGATCTGCTGTAGCAGAGACAGCCTCAGTGAATATGAGGCAAGAACCCTGTGGTTCTGCATAATAATACTTTAAAGAAGCATGAGTTAACAAGCCTTTCTCTCTCCAAACAGCAGGTTTTCTCCCCACAGATGCATGCAGGTATAAACAAGGTAAGTGAACAACTACTTTACCTGGTTGATACTATCTTCAGTTACGAATGAGAGAAACTGTCATATCACTAACAGATGGGAGAACATTAGGAGTGAGATTTAGTGAACTTTCAATGGATATGATCATTAACTTAATACAAGATTTAACCTATAGTTATCTAGAAATGGTCTCACTGGTAAAAATTGAATTTTTGGAACGATGTAGGATTTTAAGCCCTTACGTCTTTGCAGATAAAAGTACTTAATGCTAAGCTCTCTGTAGAGGATTTTAGGTGCTTGACGTTTAATTATTGAATACTTGATATCAAGTGTTTTAGGAGAGGAAGATGTTTAGGGAATTGCCCTGTGACAAGACTTCTGACCTTTAGTTTTTACTGTCTTAATACATCTAATTCAGAATGACATAACCTTTATAAACACAGCAGCCTACCACCTCATGGATTAACCAAGGTGTTGCATAAGGGGCTTCTGCATTCTCTAAACTTTTGAGTTATGGGTACTATGCACTATTTGTTAACATAATGCTACCTAATAAAAGGATTTTCTTCTAAATTTGCAGAGTCAGTGCAATGGGGCTCCCCCCCACCCCCGCCTCGATTGGCACCTCTTTTAAACAGAGGCAAGGAGGTACTGTTCTCACACAAGGTCAAAGGTAGGCTCTTGCTGGGAAAAATCTGACTTCCACAGCAATAAACCCAGAGAGAGCATTTGACAGGTGGTAGAAGCTGCAGGTCCAACTACGGATGTAATCTGCACAGGTATCTTGAAGAAAGAAAGGCTCTGCTACATTACACCTGGGAAAGTTCTGCAACTATTCCTTATCCTGAGTTACAGGGATCACTTAGCCTGCAATTGGCAATGTCCAAGTGGGAGGTAGCCTGTTGCTAAAAGTTGAGGGACAGTTAGCGGCATTTACCTCTCCTCTTGCACAATGGCATCATCAAATGCCTGGGAGATATGCTTCAAATCCTTGAGGAGACCAGCTGCAACTCACAGTCAAACTCTCCACAAACAGAATGGTTGTTACTAAAGATCAAACAGGACAGACTGACTAGGTGACACTACCCAAACCTCTGTCCCTGCAGTAACAACTCTAGTTAACCTCCAGACTTCACCCAGAGAAGTTTAGGGCTGTAGCAGTCACGCTTTTAAGTCCACTCACCAACTGCTTCACATCTCCATTCATCCAAGACAGCTAGCTTCCAATTCAAACAGCGGGTTCAGATTCACAAGGCTTGGGTTCAGCTTCTAGTTTGACATTTCTCATGTGACTTTGACCAAAACAAAAACCTGTGTGTGCATTATGAAGTATTTCCCTAGCTCACATCCCTTTATCTAATTTGTGTTAAGTCTTTGAGGCAAGAATGTCTCTCCTCTCTATAAAGAGCTCAGCATAAGCAGAGCTATTCCAGGTATCTTTGCAATACAAATAGCAACTTTGGGAAACTTTGCTCTAAGTCGGAGTGAGATGCATTGATAGCATTTTTCTTTACCAGAAAGGGATCAGCAAAGAACTCAGGTATGTCTGTAGTTTCTCAGCACCAGTCCCCATCAGAGACATGGTGTAAACTTTTACCCCATGGGAGAGTGATTTTTAAAAAGTTGTCACAGCACAAAATTAATTTGCATGTTTCAGCTTTATGCACTACTCAGTCCCTATCTGTACGGGGACCTGTAACTACTTTCTTCACTATTCGAACAACACACCCTTTCAGGGGAATAGGATGGCACCTTCGTATCTTGCCTTTCACCTTGCAAGATATTCTAATCACAGCAATAATAAAAAAGGAATAAGGTTTACAAAAGAATGTGGCTTACATCTTTCTGCTGGCAGAAGCAGGTGATGAATAAGGGCTCTTCAGTGCTGCTGCTCTTCTTGATCTCCGGAGAGAGACAGCACCTTTACCAAGCCAGGATGAGAAACCCCTCCATTCTTTATGTTCTGACACCTTTGTTGGCCCAAGCAAGGCTCTTCTGCTAGATCTTGGGGTCCCTTTGGAACTGGCTGCTGGAGCAACACTCTTTTTATGGCAAGGGGTTCGAGGTGTAGTACTTTTTGTCTTGGTAGAACTGGTTGCATAGTTTCTGCTGATGGATTCAGCTGGAAAGGTCACCATTGAGTGTACTGGGCTTTGGCAAGACTTCTGTATTTTCTGAAAAAAGCATTAAACAGACACGTTATGCTAAATGAACTCAGTCTGAAGTTTGGAACCAGAAAGACAAGGAAATTTGAGCTGAATCCCTAGCTTTCTTTCTCATATCAGGTTTAGTCTAGCACGTATGCTTCTCGACCGTCTGTACCTATTTGCATTGGAGTCATGTGCTCCCCCAGTCCTTGGAACTCATCAAGGACTTCAGCAGGCATTGGAACAAAGCTCCTGCTGCTCTTACGCAGGAAAGAGCCAGGCTCCCTAACGTATAATTGATGTGGTTAAAAATCAGGTCTCCACCAAAGGCAAGTGCAAGCTCAAGTTTGCTACCCTGCTACAATCTAGCAGTTTTTGTTGGTCCAAAATTAGATTGACCATAATGAAGAGCGAGCTAATAAATAGTATGGGTACAGGAGCTGCACATTTCTCAGAAACAATTCTTTGCAAGGAATGGCAGTCTCTACTCACCTTCCTCCTTGTGAAGGCTGCTCTGCCATACATCATGACATACAGTAGGGAAAAAGTATTTAGTAATAAAATGAAAGTTTTGATGAAACTACATCTCGTATTTCTTCTTTTCACCTTCCTCCCTATTCTGCCAGATCCATAATTTGCCTGTCTATACTTTAGAAAGAATATTAAAGATTTTACTAGTCAGTAGCTATGAGACAACCACTACAGTATACAAGTGTGTGGGATACATGCTTTGGAATACAGAATTCTGTAGAGTCCAGAAAGCCTAAGCTTCACTGAAGCTGAAGCAAAAACTAAACTCTATCTACACTCCAACGCAAGGTACCTGGGACACTGTTCCAAAAGCATTTTTTGCTGTTCTTTTAATACTCTGAAGAGTTTGGCAATTTTGTCTTGCTTCCAGACTTTCCCAAGTTGGGGTCTTGTGAAAATTCAGATCTACGTGCTTTAATGGTACTCGCTTTCTT
The DNA here is from genome assembly GCA_008711295.1 of Anarhynchus alexandrinus. Lineage (NCBI taxonomy): Eukaryota > Metazoa > Chordata > Aves > Charadriiformes > Charadriidae > Anarhynchus > Anarhynchus alexandrinus. Next base: position 85,439 of record VUYV01000846.1, on the reverse strand, counting down.
AGAGACATGCGGATGGTATTGAGAGAACTCAAAGAAGCCCTTCTCTTGAATTTGTCAGGTACAGGGCTCTCATTCTCATCGAAGTCAGCTAGGAGCTGGTGTTTCCGCCAGGCCATCTTTGCCTTGACAGTTTGGAGTACAGATACCATCTTGTTCCCGTTCTTGGTCAACCTTATTTCTAAAACAATCAAAATGAGAGCAAGCGTTAGACAGAGCAAGGTATGGGGCAGTGTGAAAAAGGAGACATAGAAAGTGTTATACAATACATTCAGTTACGTTTGCCTGAAACAACAAAACCAGAGCTGAATAGACTTTTACTTGGAGGCTTGAAGAACAGCATTGATTTCTACAGCTATTTAGGTCTCTGCACGTTCATGAAGAAGTCCTATACTGCATTTCCAGCACTGGACATCAGACCTGGTAAGCTGCGAGCCTCAAGCTTGTAAGGCAGAATACTCCGTAACTGCAAGTTTCTTGTTGGTGTCTCAGACTAAGGTCTCATATCCCAGATTTTTGCCTTCATTAATCGAAACAGCCTTCCACTGCCAAACAAGTTTACACAGGTGATATTGTCTCATGCTTGAGTTGCTAGCTGAAGGCTCACACTTCAGTCACAGTTATGACTGTGGATATATAAGTCCTGAAACAGACAGGATTGTTACTGGCAGAAGACATTGTTGGGAAGGGCTAAAATGCCTTTTATCTATATGGTATGGAACAATTTAAACATATATATGTATCTGTAGTTTAAACACTTAATTTTCACTAGCTATCAAGTTAGGCTACTGCTAGCGAATTATTGCTAAAGAGCAATTGAAATGCAAATGTGTTTTAGCGATATGAATTGAGAGTGAATTAATTTTACTAATACTTCATTGCAGATTACTGTTAATAAAAAAAGCTGGGAGGTCTCTACCATCATTATACCACATATTAGGAAAGCCTATCGATATTTCTTACTATCTGATCTCCCAAATTGTCTCCATCTCTCACAAGTGTCCTTATTTCTGTCAGAAAGCAATAAGGCTTACTGAAATCTTTTAATCCAGAAGGTGTTTGAGATATTAATACCTTCAGTGCATTCCTGCACGTGGCAACAAGGAAAGGCTAGTAATCGGGCAACCAGCCAGTTCTCTTACTAGCTCGCAGTTTATCCACCTTCCTTTTGATGAACTGCTAACTACTGTTGATTGATTTATGCTAGAAAATATTACTCCGGTGAAGTGCCCAGAAGGGAGCAGCTACTGTCCCAGGGTTACGGTTATGTGTTATCAAACTGGCATTGCACAATACGACGCGCTGCTCCAGTCCACCTGGGCCCCACGGCACAGGCAACCGGCAGCTTCTGCGCGGCCATGGCGGACAGGTCGCGGCCGGCGGCGGCGGGGCCCGGCGGCTCACCCGGGCAGTTCGCGCTACCGGACGGCGTTCCCCGCGCCCGCTGCCGACAGCGGCGGCCCCGGCCGCCTACACGGCTGCGGCCTGGCTGACCGAGCCGGCTCTGCACCGCTGGAGCCGAAGCGGCGGCGCGGGGCGGACCCCGCCGACACCGGTATTTCTCCCCCCAGGGACGGCTGAAACGACACGGTCGAAAGGCGACGCCGAGGCCGGCTCGGGCCTCTCGCACGGCCGGGAAACGCGGGCCGCGGCGGCTGTACTCACCGGGGCCGGGTCGGGGTCGGGGTCGCGCCACCGCCAGCAGGAGCGTCCTCGCGCGCCGTCGCCGCGTTTGAACGGCGTCCCGCCCACTACGGCTCCCCGGATTGGCGCCGCTGCCGCGGCCCGCCCCTATTGGGTGCGCCGCTCGCACGCGCAGCGGCCGTTGCACGGCTCGGCGCCTGCGCGTCAGCTCTGGTCGCGCGGGCGGGGTGGGGGTGCCCGGGGCGGG